>UZAN01041777.1:0-11487 GCA_900618425.1 Echinostoma caproni
TGCGAATTGGAGAGTTTTGGACCCCTGATTTTCTAACAACCTTAGTAATTGAGGCGATCAGGTTTGTAAGTCTGTGTAAATGCATGCCAGGTGGTCACTGGGTCACCTACGTCCCCAGGAAAGATCAACTGAGTGCAGTGAGCCAAATTCTGCGATCTATTATAGTCCATGGGGAGACGTGTATTGTTTTGCGGACTTCTTTCTATCGAAGCGCAGCAGATATATTTGAACAACAATACTGCATGGTCACTGTGTCCTAAGGGGGGCGAGACATCGATGGATTCGACCATAAGCTTTTTGTTGGTTAGTACCAAATCCAACATCGACGATGTCTCCAAGTTGCCAAACCTTGTGGACTCCTTCACGTGGTTGTAGAACGGATGCGAGTCAATTAACTGTGTAAACTGACTTTGGAACGATAGATGGGAGGTCAAAGTTTGATTGAGATGCAGGCAGTTGAAATCACCCACTATTATAATATGACTAAATTTTGCAGATAGGACTTGTGACATAGCTCGCAAAAGTGTATCGTTTGCTGACTCCGTGGATGAGGGAGAACGATAGACCACTCAAACAAGACAATCGTCGTGCTTCGTCAGTTTCAGTTTACACCAAATTGTGTCAGGGGCTGAAACAGGAGGATCAGCTGCATCGCACTGGAGATCGCTTCGATGGTAAAATAGAACACTACCCCCACGTGTTGGACGATCGCATCGAGAAAAGACATGCCCGGCAGGCACAACTCAGGGTCGATAATGTCATCCGTCAACCAAGTTTCTGAAAGTTTCTGTGGAAGAAAACGGGCAGTGGTAAAACTGAAACTCAAGATCAGCAGACCGTTGNTGTTTTTTTAATGACCTTAACCACATACTCATCGCCGTTAAAGAGTCAAAGGAGTGGACTCTATGTTCACATGGGCGGCGGTGGCCAAGTGGCTAGGTCACCAAACTTTGACCCGAAATTCTCAGGTTCGAACCGCTCTACCGCCGTCCGTCTTTTCTATTTCTGTATTTCCGCAGGTAGTCTTTAAATGGCCACAGCCTCCTTTCTGAACATTGACAGTATGTTTGTATATTCAATAAATTAAAAAAGGAAGTAAAAATCAACTTGTTTATTTATTATTTATTGTTGAGCTACAGAAACCGGCAACTCAACCCGTTGAAATTTGATAACCGAACTGTATTAAGCTCCAGTAAGATGGGGATTGCGCGAAAACCGAGCTGAATATGAACCTTAGCTTGCAACACACTTCCCGGTCTCCTTCATCTTATGTCTTCCCCCGTGGGACCAAGTGTATCCAAAAATTGGAGGTGTCTGATCCAACACAAATGCATGCCGTTACACCAATTTTGATCTACTGCACACCTTGCTAATGAATTTCGTCACCATTTCCCTATCAAGCTGTAACCAAAACTCGAAATGCTTTGACCTCGACCCACGATCCTTTAGCCTTGACCCATATTCGTTTAGCCAACGCCTGCAATGCCTAAGCCACAACCCGTAGTAGCCTCGACTAGCTAAATTTAGTCATTCCGTTGTAACGGAGTCGGATAAAAAAGTATCAAAATGTTCTGAGGTCAACGAATGTTGAAACCTTTTATTTTCTACAAATGGCGATGTTGCAAACATTGGCTAAGAAATGAAGTGTGGCGATCAAATGCTGCAACACAGTTTGATTGGATAGGGTTTGAACTTTGTGACCGTATTGACAAACCGTTTAACGCATCTCGTAAGGGGTTAATGTTTCGGCATAACATTCGATAATCCTGTAAAAATCTCAAAAGTAACACAAACGGCATACTGTCTTTCATTCACAATTCCTGAATAGCATCAAAAGGTCACAAAAATCCGACTATTTCAGTATCGTATCTCGAATTAGACTGAACTCGGTTTTTGAGAGGTGGACACATATACAGTCCGAGGACAATAGCCATCGCTCACTAGACGCCCTCATTAGCATACGTTCCTCCATCAAGCTTTAGCCAAAACCTGCAATTACTGAGCCTCGACCGTCATAGTTGTATCAGATGCTGCGGCGTTATTAAACTGATGATAGTAATACGGGTGTATTTTTGTAAATGGTGTTTATTATCCTCGGACTGTTTATGCATCCACCCCTCAGAAACGGAGTTCACCCTAAGTGAAGATACGGAAAGGTAAACATTCACTTTTTTGGTCTTTTTTTGATTTACTTCAGGGTTTGTAAATGAAAAGCAATGTACCATTTGTGTTACATTTGAGATTTTTACCTACAGGAGTATTGCGTTTTAGATTCCTCTTGTAGCACCGTCATACGGTAATAGATTCGTCGGTAATGGGGCTATAAAAACACCAAGGTAGATTGCATTAATATTTGTCGTATAGTACCTATCGTTATGCACATTTACAACATGGAGAACGTTAAATCGAATGGATAGGTTGGGCGCCATCACTTTATCAAAGACGAAGACCGACGGAGGGCAATTGAATATACACTCAAAGATGATGATCTGAAAGAAGTTGCCAAACAACTGGGAATTAAGCCGAAAACATATCGCTTTATTGCGGCCACAGATAAAAAATAACAGTCCATTCTGGATATCACAAGGCGACATTCAATGAGGAATGCACAAGACATTTGTGGTGTTATCCTTGAAAACCCAACCACCACATTAAAGCAGCTAAAGGAAAAAATGGAGATGGACTTCACTGGCACACCTATCAGTATGAATTCAATTAATCGATCGCCGAATCGGCATCACTATTCGGTTAAGAAAATGCGCATTCACCCTGTGGAACAGCACTCGGAAAATGTCAAAGTATGTAAAATCAGCGAAATATGCCGATTGGTTACAGCAATCGAACAACACAACTTTGATAATGTATATTGACCAGACCAACTACAACATATAGTGCTGTCGCAGCTATGGACTCTCCAAAGTGAGCTGTAAAACAATTCGAATTATTCGATCCAGAAAAAGACCCAACTTGAACATAATAGTAATTTCAGCTGTTACCAGTCTCTTGAAATACGAATGTCATACAAAGATTACATGACACGTTTTCAATGGGGTTCTATCAATGGGTTCCACGATAATCACTACTAATCAAACGGGTGCTCCAGTTGTTTTCATCCTTAACAATGTGCCCGTTTATCGGAAGGATTTAGATGCGCAGTTAGATGCCAACCACAAAATTCGATTTCTTCCAACATACAATCCTTTTTAAGTCGCACGAAGAGGCCTTCAACAAATTCAATCAGGCAAGTGTTTTTCATTCTCAATTTTGCTTATTAGTTGGCACATTAAAAACTGATTCGGTGAAACCTCGAAACCACACAAGATGTGCCAAATAGTCTGGCAATAAGGGCACATCGTTTAAACCTTCCATAATCAACATGTGGTGTGGTATTTAATACCGTTACGACAATCACCTGCACAGCATACGATAGCCACACCTCATTCGTGAATCGAGCATTTCGGTATCAACATTTGCAGAAAATAAAATGTTTCAACATTCGTTGACCTCAGAATATCCTGTTACTTTTCGATCTGACTCCGTTACAAAGTAATGCGTCGAGTGGCCAAGGAAAAGTGCGTTTTTGGTTAAAGTTTAATGGGAAAAGTGTAGTCTATAAGTCAAAAAGTCAAAAGCGTTGAAAAAGCGTGTTTAGTCCGTAATCGCGAAATGTTTTGTCGGTTAAACGTACCATTTTTCCTTGTTTCCTATGTTGAGGTAATCACTCAAACTCCCCAAAATATACAGGCACCATTTATATTTAAACTAGTGAAGTGTTGAGAAATGAGTTACGAGCCTCAAAGTCATTTATCTGCCTGCTTGAATCTCACTATAGTTGCATTCATTTTCTTAATACTTTTCAGTGACAACAACGAAATCGTTTTCCTATGTGGATAAAGCTATGAAGTATACTTTCAAACTTTACGTGTTAGGATTTTCGCATTCATTATTTATAAACAGCGATCGGAATCCAGTGTTATTTCCGCTGACGAGATTAACAAGGTGATCGCTTTGAGAATATGGTTTAATTGGATTGCACAATCTATATTCAGAGAGAGGATCGACGTCAGTCGACCATCAAATAACAGATGAGATACGCAAGGCAAAGCGACAGCTCAATCACAATCACCCCAACTGATTCGCAAAGCTCCAATCCACACTTTCCCATTACTGAACACCGAACTTACTATTAACGGTAATATTATTGTCAAGGCTGGCTCAGTCAAATATCTTGGAGTTACTTTGTAACGTAACCTTTCTTGGTTCAAACATGGTGGAAATATTTACGTCAGGAATCGTAGATGATACTTCTACACCTTTAGACTTAAAAAGCTCGGCGTTCCTCTAAACTTACTACTTAATTTAGTGACATCCTGCATTCTTCCACACTGGTTGTACTATTCCCGAGTATTTTTTCTCCGTCTAAAGTTGAAAACTTTATTTCCTTTTCCAGAGCTCTGAAACTTCTTACCCGTTGCGGTGGCATTTCAAAGACCATTTTGATTGATTTCATCGTGTGCAAGCATTCTGCTTCATATGATAGATTTATTTGTTGTATACTGTCAAATGAAGAACACTGCCTGCATGCCCACCTCAGTAACTCTGTGTCTCACCCGGGAACTCGTTCCAAATTTAAGATTCTTTGTGCACGTACCATCACATACCGGAACAACATCAGCCCTTATTTCGCTCGTATCTTAGCAAATTGAGCAACTATCAATGATGACTTGGAAATCACCTGTCACTCCTTAGCTTTTTATCACATCCATTAGATTTTCCTTTAGGAAACGGCTTGTTTTTTCTCAATGATTAACCCTTTATTCACTGTAACTTGTCGAAGTTTAAGTGAGTTAATTAACAAAATTCTCGAGGCTTGGTGTAACCAAAAGCGGCTCTTGCTACTGGTGTAACTCCAAAATATACTAACTGTACATTCTCGGAAAGCTTTGAATCGGACGGTACGTTCCGCACACAGTCAGAGGCAATTCAGTATTTGACGAGCAAGATGCATATCTTTTATTCTGTCATTGTTAATGTTTCTCTCAGCATTTTGGTTGAACCATTTAATTGAAATATTATTAAAATGCATTAAAATGAAACGGAGGAAACTTGAAAGACTCACTCGAAGAATGGGGTACCTGAAGGGCACTGTCTTTGTCATTAGTAAGTCACTAACATATCGACCATTTTTGAATCAGACACTCTCGGCACAGGTAGAGATAAAGTTTCCATCCGGAAGTGTTGTCACTGCTATTAAGGGCGGGGTAGTATTTCGGTCTTCGTCCATTAGCGAACTTTGGCTGAGGAGTGATTACCACACGTTTATTTGAGGCATGAAGAGAAGGTATGTTATGCTTTCAATACAGATGATATGGGAATAACTAGTAGCTGAATGGTAGGTATCATTTCATTGTGAACTCCCAGAGCAAGAGCAAAGCTTATTGAAGTTTTCCTGTCCGCCCCAGTCCCCCCAAGAAGTAGAGAGATGTGAACAATAATGCTCATAAAAATGGATGAGCGTCTAATAATATAATATATATAATATAATAATAATAATATAATATAATAATATATATAATATATATAATATATATATAAAATATAATCACAGACAAACAATTTGAATGTGATTGAAATAGTAATTGAGAGACATCGTCAAAATGATTAACGTTATTATACAAGTATCGGTTTTTGTCTATGGCCAAAGGTAATCTGGCCTAGTTAGTCACTTTCATAGCGTGAGCGACAAATGGCATTTCAGTGGAGTTACTCAGGGTGATTAAGTTATTTGTCCTACACGACCAACTGGAGAATTAGTCACATTGCTTGATTGTAAACGCTTACTTGCATGCTGCAGCAGTCTAGTCTTACGTATTGAAGATTAATGGTGAAACATTCAAGCGAAAGCTTGAAGAAATATTTTTGCAGATTATTCAAGCATTGACCATCTAAATATTCAGCAAAGTTTTAGCATTCAAAATTGCCAAAGTAAAAAAACGAATATATTGTGGGAATTTTTATTGATAAAATTGTCTAACGCCCGAACCCTGTCTTCCATTGCTTCACAATCGCATTCGCAATTAAGCAATTATCGAATTATTTGAAAATGTAAGAATTACGCATGATTTTCTAATGGTATCGACCAGATTTTCAGTTCTGAACGATGCCATGCTTTATTTTCTAATTTCCGGTTTTATATGCTCTGGGTCTTTGGACAAAACCCGCAATCCTTTAGCCTCTACCCGCAACGCTTTAGCCCCAACCCTTTGGGTTAGGAATGTGGATCAAAGCTAAAGGATTGTGGATTTTGGCTATAGCTTGACGGGGAAAGGTATAGATTGCGGAAATCATTTTTGACAAAACCAGATTTTAACTGAATAAGAGTTAGATGAGGATGCACTGTTTCTTAAATACAAGTCAAAATAAGGCACAAATCACTTTCTTGCCTATTGCATAGTGGTGGGTGGGTGAATTTTTAGGATAGTGCTCAGATCAAGTACACTTGTCATCACTCATTATAGTATAGAAAAGAAGAACATGGATCTGTGAAACGGAGGTAATGCAGCTTAGAAGTTGAACTTGTTGCCCGTACCAGATCTCAAGTCACCAAATCCGAGGATGTGAGGACTATTAGAAGGAACAATACACTGGCAATAGGCGGTAGTTCTTCTGGTTGATAACTTGCATGGGCTCATGATTTGAAAGTATAATATATATTTTAAAGATGAAGTGTAAATAATGTGTACTACTTTTCAAGAATGTGAAGAGTGATTTACAATAAATTAACTTATTTGGATACAAAAACTATGTGCACTAGTGCTTTAAACGAACAGTATAGGATAAGATCAACCTTGCATTGTACGTTGGAGAAAGTTACTAAGTAGATGCATAAGAAATGTGTTGAAACACTAAACTGAGTAGGTAGAAAAAGTTATATGAAAATTGGCATGTGAAAATGTCATTCCTAATGCAAAGATTTTTCATTTGTATCTGCTAAATGTGATGGTTAGAGACCAGGTCTTTGAGGTGGGAAAATGTACAAAATGAGGGCAACGGCGTGCTGCTGACGTCCATCCCTGAGCACTTAATTCAACCGAAAACGTAAAAATAATAATTATTGATTGTTGATAATTATTTTAATTTTACTATGATGTGAATTAAGGTTTAACTTCTAATTTAGAATAAATATATGCTAGCATTTGAGAACCAGGAATAACAAATACATGAATTTAAGAAAACCTAGATTTTTTTGCGAGACAAATTGTCTAATATGATCGACCTAAACGTTGGGTAATATACTCAGAATAATATCTACCGAAATTCAGCCATCGCAAGTGCAATCAATATATGCATAATGGCGTTTTCGCATTTGATCTAGTCTGGTCTTCACTACGGAAGCCCGAGAAAATGATAGACGTTGTTTTGTCAGATGATAAAATAGATAAATCTGTGTGATATGAGTTCTGCTATATGCTTATAACTCGTCTTGGACTGAAAATGAGACAAAGTAATCTATTCAGTTGGATTTCGCATCAAATTATCTTACAGCTGGTGGTACGGACAATATGACAGTTTTATACTATTGAGCTACATTTTCCAATTGCGCCTTGGTAAATCAAGTCTGGACATTTTCATCAAACAAATGTGTTTTGTTCTCGATTTTAGTGTAAGCCCATCAACGGCTGGAATTATTTTAGGAAGACTACTTGAGTTTGATAAAAATAAGTTTTAAAGCATGTTTCTGATGAAAGTCTCACTCCTCGTTTGCTGAACAAAACTGATCAAGTTCATCGGGTTACGCGTATTTTAACTGCAGAAAACGATATGGTACATTCAAGTCGTTTGACAAAATATTGCAAATACACCGATAGGAATAAAGAACCAGTGAGCTTCTATTCCTAACCCCATTAGGCCGTGTGCTTTTAATGGTAGTGGTTCCGTTATTGATTAATTAATCAATTACAGTCACCGGATAGCTCAATCTTTCTCGCTAATTTCTCACTGAATGAAATATCCTCAAAAGGTATACCCCATAACCGAAAACATTTTCACTGCTTGTAATTTTGCATAAGACCAATAGAGACACAAGCAATTTTTGGATCAGGAAACACAACCAAACAAAGATTTCCTGATGAATTCAACACGAAAGCACGTGAGGTGGTGTTGCTGGGGTTGACAAGAATGATCGGAAGAAAAATAAAATGAGCATTTAGATCGCTTCATCACCATCACCCGAGGAATAGACGGTTCAAAGTCATACACAGTGAGCTCCTTTACTGATCGCAGTATTCTTCAACTTATTTGAGTAAGAGATCAAACCCGTAGCTACTCGATGCGTTGATGACCTATCTTTAGCTTTCACATCCCATCTTTGTGTTCTCGAAGTACCCCTCATGCGGTACATCTTGAATAAGTACCGTGATATCTTAAGTTGAAAATAGTTTGGAATATCTTTTGTGTTGCTTTTATCTCATTCAAAGCTAAGAACTGTTATAAAAATAGCTATTTTTAATATTATTTATTCATCTCTGTTACTAGGTTGTTCGAACCTTGATTGCTTTCTAGTTTTGTGACCTTGATGAAAACAGATTAGTAAAGAAGTTCGTTTTCGATGTACTCAAACTTCCATGGCCGGATGGCCTACAAGCGACATGTCATGTAGCATCCAAACGAATGATAATTGACTCGTAAAGAATTCAGATCACATACATGCGAAGTGAGAACCAATTATAAAACAGTTTTGAGTATTTTAATTGTTTTTCTTTACTTTTCTAGCCTAACCCGAGTAGGCGTTGAAGAAATCTCCTTTACTTTTACGCACGGTAGACGATCAGATACGAGTCATTTATTGAATCTAGCTGGTTGCTTCAAAAGTAGTGCCCATTCTTCCCATCTGGTACCTCAATGGTTAATATAATTTCAGTCATATTCTGTATAAGTTGTGAAAAGAACAAACAAGCTTGGATTCTATTGACAATGAACGCGAATTTCATTGTTTTATATATATTGCAGGCTTCTATGTCCAGTACAATCATAGTTATACGTTCATTGTCGCAGTGAAAAAGAACATTGCCAATACGTAAACAGGTGGAGGATAACCTACCTGAAATGAAGCAGAAAAGAATCTGCTTGATGTGTGTTCGATTATAAGCCAAAAAGGGTACTGTTCGGTTAACATAATTGTTTATACTGTATGCTAAGCAGCATTATTTGAATATGCTTGTGACATGGGATCTGTGGGCAAATAATTTGGGTAGTTGAGAACATTGTAAACAAAATGTCTATTGGAGGGTCTGTGAAGATAACTCATTCTTCTTATTTGAATGTTCATGGGAATAGGTGCAATACTGCTGATAATTGTCAAGTTACTGAAAATCACAGAGGAATAGTAAAATATGATAGAACAAATGCGCTGATAAGAGTCAGAACAAACGGACGAAAACATTACTCCGAAACGGCCACGCTTCCGAATCTGGGAGAATAATGGACGTAGTGTGCTAACAGAGTTTAGTAACAAATGGAAGAGTTGCCGAGGATTGCACTTGCTGGTGTTCTGGTTATGAGTACCGATGGGGCGATTTAGAGTTTCAGAAGGTTCTCAGACCATGAAAGACATGATACACTTTTCAAGTATTAGGAGTCTTCAGGCAAAGAAATGTTTAGTCTAAGATGTTTATTTTATGATAGACTGACAGAAAGGAATGCCATACCAGACCAGTTTTAAATCACTCGAAGATACTTATGAGAAAAAGAGTGTTATAGAAGAAATTCCGAAATATTTATGGCGAAAGCGCAGCTCCCTCATAGAAGGCAGATTTATTTACTTACGCTTTAAAAAAGTTTTGCTCTCTTTAGTCCTTAGAATCCTCCCCATAAAAAATGTTTCAACCACGACTAAAACGTAACAGAAAAACCAACTGACTGTGAAGTTTTCAGAAGGGCCGTGGAAACGGAATTGGAAACCGAGGAATAATAAAGAACAACACAACCAAATGATTTTTTGGGACTTGATCAAAATTCACTAGTAGAGTGCAATCTTCAAGAAATATCGCTTAACCTGCTTTATTTTACCCACACGGAAATTGAAGGGGGTCACGGAAAACATGGATAGGCCACAAACGGGTGAGAATGATGTGCTCAATTAGTTTAAGCCAAAAGAAAGTCACAGCAATCAAACGAAAGCTTTTGATTGGGTTTTTCAGCTTAAAAGATTAGGGAATTAGAACAGTGACTAAAGGTTTCCAGCAATGAGTGATTGAAGCGCATACACATTTTATAGAGATGTGCAGTTCACTGCTAGTGAAGCTACGAAACGTTCCAGTATAAATGAAGAAGAACCGGCGCAGCCTCCCGTACCCATGGTTTTTGTAGTCCTATGATGACGAAATACATAGTCATGGGAAACCGGCTGAAAAGTAATCGGTGAGATATGATGGCAGAAAATCGTCAGAGGGATATATAACTGTAGTATTTCACCTGCTCACATCAATGGGCTTGTTTATAACCATTCATTTCGTTCACAGGACAACCTGATATCGTGCCTTATAGGCGTTTGATCTGCACGCGTCGGGACTTGTCTTGCAAACGAACCATTGTCTTTTGATCTTCTCTTTGATTTACAAGGAAAGCTTATTGACTGAGGTTGTTTGCTACTACCTTTACCATTATTTCTCTTGTCTTATGAGAGGTTTTAGCAGATGACAGCATACAATTCCATTGAGAGTGAAAGGTATTTGCACTGGACGGCAGAAAATTGAAAATTATACGCTTGCTGTCATCTAACTGATATAAAGAATAATAGGATCGTGGAAATTAAAAATTAGATGATAATGGGAAATATCCTTGAGGAAATCACTCAACCAGTTGAAAGGTTTCAAGCTCTTATGTTCAAATGTTTGTTTTTATTGAAAACAGAGTATTTCAGTTGAGAGTGAATTTTTGACCTAAGGACGAAAAACGTTGATCGCTGATGGAGGTCGGTGTCTTTCGTGTGGGAAAATTTATTATGGTGTTTTGTTATGCATGCATGCGATGTATCTAACTAGTAAGTTTGTTTGGTGGTAAAAATTACCATCTGCTTTGAACGTGCACTGCCACGGATTAATTAGGAGTACATGACCAGAGAAAATCACACGAATATAGGCTTGTGACCACTTGCCATGAGTCGGTTAGCCCAGAGTAAAATAAAATTAAACTTTATTCATCGTGGGGTATAACATCCTAAAGGACCGATTAACCGAGCACAATAAATACTTATCGATCAGGCTGAACAAATACACCCACAGATTAGTTTTGCAAACATGAATATAGCTATCTTATATACAAAAGGATACTTCTGTTACCTTACAACCCCTACACATTTTCGAATCCGAGGAAAATGCAGTAAACGAATATCATTTCATTCAGGACATGCTGATGATATGCACAGCCAGTTATGAACGGATACCAATGGGCTTCCTTTGCCCGATATTTGGTTGACGTGTTCATAAT
>UZAN01041777.1:21641-36729 GCA_900618425.1 Echinostoma caproni
CGGAAGAATCCAAACACACCGCAGCACCGACATACGCAAGGAGAAAGAAGAAAGATATCTCCTCAGAGTATTTACTCGCAACGGCCACACCCGCAACTTCATCAAAGAACTCTTAGCCAAAGAAAGAAAGAAACAACAGACGGAGAATCGGGAACAAGAACGATTCTGCCGTACATCAAGGACGTTTCGGAAATGACGGCAAGAGTGCTCAGATCATATGGACTCCAAGTCGCCCGCAGACCTACGGCCTGTCTAAGGGGACTTATGTGAAAACCAAATGAGAAAACAATGGAGAAGGACAAGAGCAGTGTTAATTACAAAATAAATTGCGAGAACTGCCCAAAATGTTATATCGGACAAACTAGGAGAAAATTGTCCACAAGAATCCGTGAACACCAAGCGGCAGTCAGGAGACTTGACCCACTATCTTTGATTCCCTCCACGAAGATCTAGAAGGACATCAGTTTGACTTCGCTTCAGTGAAAATTGTCGACTAAGCCCGGTCAAAACACGTCAGGGAATTTCTCGGAGCTTGGCACTCCTTAATCAACTTAATCAACAGGCACATTGAACTAGATCACTTGTACACGCCAATGCAACTCAAGGATCAAACGACGCAACACAAATGTCACGTCATGACCTGAGAACGGGCCGAAACCGCAATCAGGACGGATGGACAACCATCCCCCCTCCCCCGCCCTACCAACCCCACTCCCACGCACCAGTTTAACGGCGAACCCAGTCGAACACAATGAGAACAAGGGACAACAATGGTCGGTCGGAGAAGAACGCATAAACGAACGGACACAAGCAGAAGACTGTCACTTCACAAGCACCGATGATGTCACCTCGGCTGGTTATGAAACGTTGGCAAACAAATTGTCAAGCTCGGCGAACAGGCGAAATTGACTTTATCTTTTGAATAACAAATCGGAAACAAAATTCCTACTGAAAATTGTATAAAAATTATTGCTTTTCACATACTTAAGCATACTCACAACCATGCTTCTCTAAGGTTTTATCTTAGAACCCTTTCAAGCCAAATTCATGAGATCAATGGTGTAATTTTACCACTCTGAAGCGGCCAAATGAAATAAAGTCTCCGTGTAAGAACTTGAGCGGGGATGTTCTTTTCAAGATATCTAAAATCTGTAAAATAATGAAAGTTTGGTTTGAGTAATTTATCAGATGAGATTTGCATAAGCCGAAGACTGATTAAAACCGGTTGAGATGTTTAACATTGACCTACACCCACAGATGGTGCAATTTACTTTGGAGCAGATTACTCAGTTTTATGGATTCATTCAGTTACTCTAAAATTTAGGTTAATGTTTCAAGTGATTAGATCACCTAAGTGAAATTCGCTAAGATAGCTCATAAATCAATCGAATGATAACTGGTGTAATATAAACTGGTGTTGAATGACATCCTTCATCGTCCTGCTGCCCGATATCGTTCTCAGTAATGGAAGGGTAGTATTAACGTGAGACCGTTTAATAAATTCCTTGGATTTAGTAATACTGATTTAGCTTATTTATGGCTAATTACATCAACTTGAAGACATCGGATATGACAAAATGTGTGGAGAAAGATGTGAGCCAAAATGATAGATAATCTTTATGAAAAAAGATGTTTCATGGTTTGTAGGTAGGCAAAATGCTGGACGGTTGCCCTGGCCAAGGCAGGCGAATTTTATTGAGGAATCGACAACCGGAGCCTTCGCCTAGCCAAAACCTGACCCGCAAGGCAGCGGGGCGGTGTGTGAAAACCGCAATCTATAGGTGACCCGTGTCCAGTTCATCGGATCATACGCTCTTTGGACAGGGTCAAAAGTCCAAGATGCTCAATTGAGCCGGTGACCACTACCTCAACCGGGAAGGTGTGTGTGGTTTGTACACCTCCTCTTGGTTGGTCTGGAATCAGGGTTTTCGGTCAACTCCCTTGGGTGAACTACCAGTGGTCCACCAACCCGGTTATAGCCCCGGATATCGGCTATTCTCGGCTCGCCAGAGAGCAGTACCCGCTTTATAACCACTTTATCTGAAAAGCGATTATTCACCTTCCACAGGGATACTTTTGGTGAACAAAGATGGATGCTTTTAAACTACAATACAGAAAACATCATCGCAAGTTTCACAATTTACCTAATAATAATAACAGAAATGTCTATCTACTTCCTCTCTTATTTATTGACTATACAAATGTACAGTCAACATTCAGGAAGGGGGGCCGCAGCCATGCAAGGCTGCCCGAGAAGACGGGTGGCGGTGGAGCGGTTCAAACCCGGGACTCCCAAGTCACAAGTTGGTGACCTAACCACCTGGCCACCACCGCTGAATGAGTTGACTTGCTACAGTCTGATAACGTATTGTGGTGTTTAACAGCATGAGGAGTGTTAGGTTATGCATAACCAATCCCGGTGGTATTGAAAGACTATTTTAAAATCAATCAAGAAAACAGGAGAAATCATTATTAGATTTGAGTGAAATTTCGATGAATTATAATAATTATACACCTTTAGATAACCAGACCGTTCATTGGAATTTTATGATGAATTAACGTAATAAAACGAGTATAAAAAGTAGTTATATTCAAATCTTCAAATTTGACATCTTTGACATCTGCTTGCGATGATTGCAAAGCGGGGCATATGAAAAAATGAATGTTTACTTCAGTTTTTGTTTGATTCCCTAAACGAAATCTGTGTCAAAATGGTTTACCCAGTTTCTCTTGCAGTCGCAACCATAGAGCACACAGCAGATTGTCCTGTTGCGTTGAGGAATATTTTGGGAATGCCAGTTCTCTCAATCGAATGAGAGGTGCTGATCGAAAGAGTTAGAGATAATGTAGACACAAGTTAGGGAATAATTCAATACTAACCAAACGTGATCAATCCGTATCCTGCAATTATTTAAACTCCAAATTGTATCAGATAGCTACGTATAAGGACCAGTCGAGTAGTCATCCGTAAGGATTCTGTGTTGCCCAAACGATGCGGTATTAAATCATTCAAGGCACCGCTGAGCATATCATGCTTGCCTAGGTCCATCCGGATTGTGTCAAGCCCATAAACATAACGAACTGTATTCCTTTTCTCTGCCAAATTCTTTTGGAGGTACATTCCATGTGAACGTAATTTGGATCGTCAAAAATATTCTGTCCACCATTCAGAGTAGCTGGGATTGAATGTGTTGTGCTCGCGTTTAAGAAGATGTCAATATTAGTTTTTCTACTAAAGATGCGAAAGAAGTAGAAGCAACCAACGAGGTTCATCACTGTCTACCTGCTGTGAATTCACTCAGTTATATTTGCAAAATTGGTAATTCATAAAGGTTTTCATACAGGTGATAATTGTTAACCCATTTGGAGGACTTGCATTAAATGAAAATTGAAGGCTCCAACGCTCGTGTGCAGCTAACCATTTGCTGGGCCAGTTTGCACCCCAAGACTCAACGGGTGAGACTAATAAAACCCCAGGGAATATCATTGACATTTTTGAACGTTCGTTCCCTACATGCTTTTCATTGTTCGTCGACACAAAGAACATCATCCAAGTTTTACACAGCCACACATTCACAAGTGTGATAAACTGCAATACGCTAGTCTGTACGGGGCATGTTAACGGGGATCTTGAATGTAACCAACAAAATGGGATTGACGTTTGCCATTTGGCTGCGGTTTATCTCCTGCCTTGTATTAAACTCATGCAACCTTGAATTCCATTTTGTTCACACATGACAAGAAAACACATTTACCGACCGACAAACTAAGCACACAACGCTGAACTTGTAGTGGCATTAGCTAAAGGTGTCCAAAATTTGGAAATCGTTGATGTGTAACCCGGAAATGTACAAATTGAAAAGTAGTTCAAAGTTTTTAGTTGTTGTAGTTGAATAAGTTTAAGAATCCACTATCCGGAAAAAAGTTACCTGCAAAAGTTACCTTGCGAAAAGAAACGGGATTCAGGGTTACATTGCCCAATGGGAATAACAGGAAGAAGTACACGCACTCAACATTTCGACAGCCCATTTTACACATATGGAAAGCCATTCGATGTTTTCTAAGAAACAATTCAAAACTATGTAATCTCAGTGCAGTTTCATCTGTATATCTGAAATGAATCAAGTATTATTCAAACTGAACTTTAATGTGTTGTACAGAACGAAGTTTATTTATAAAATAAGAAATTCCAGTCGGCAGATACAAATGTTTGTGGATTTTCATAAGGATGAAGGGAGCAAATTGGGTATTAGTGATTATTGATATCGTATGCTCGATGCGATCTGAAAACGCTGAAGTGTTTTAGCAGGTATGTTGTTGTCTACAAACCAAGTTCCATAATTGGCTTGTATATAGGGTTGAACTGTTTTCCATTGATGTAGGGAGAGCAATTGACCTCGCAAAACGTAATCCTTTTGAAATACTAGCCATTTTACGGTTCCATCCAACTTTGAACCAAAGGTTAGAAAGCTTAATATGCAAAACTAAAACATTTTTTGAATCTTACTGTAAGTCAGATCAAGAAGTCACTTTATTCTATTTGCGTTAACGGCTACATAGCCATGGCATAAGAAATTGNAAATTGGGTGCTCGGGCAGCACACTAAAATGATAAGGACATCACTGATTTGTCTGCAACAGCGATTTTATCTGATCCAGCGCAATGAGTCCGGATTTTGTGGGAACTGTAGTCGGGTGAGAAAAAAGGAATACGTTTTGGCCTGAGTGCACGTCTAGGCGCATTTGGAAATTAAAAACGGACATAATACGGGGAAGCATGTGATGTGAAGTTTAAGCATAAGAGAAGGAAACAATCTATCAAAATATCCTGTAAGAATCAGTTAAAACTTTGTGGTACTCAGATGTGACAAGCTGAATGGTGTGTTCCCAAGATATGCGGCTACGGATCAAGNCCATATCGCCCCGGGAGGTTCTGCGCTCGAAACCCAGTAGTGCCCTTAAGTGAGAGCTTTGACTGTATATTATGATGTATGTAAAACTGTGTATTAAATAAAGTGGGACTAAAAGTAAGAGAAAAAGAAAGACCTGGTTTCGAGATGCTTACTGCCTGGGTTAAGAAAAAAGACGTTAGTTTTGGTTTTCATTGTTATATTTTCTTAACAAACGTTATTTTGTAGGCCATCCGGAATGTGCTTTCAACATTTTCATCGTCTTAGTGGGGAAAATTATTTTTCCGATTCGTAACAGACTTTATTACTGTTAGGGTTGCCATATTTCTTGTATCCACGACGGTTGTGGTTGGATTAAGCAGATTGTGTCATCTCTGTGGTAGCAAATCTCTGCTCTTACTGTCTGATGGCGTTGACGTTTTAAATGATCTAATTCCCGTATCTGGATGTGAATCAACTTCACAGAGCTATATATATCGAACATTCGGTTTAAGTAGGTCAAGGTTTGGTTCGTAAATGTGATTGAAATTTTATAATAACACAAGATAAAAAATATTGACAATAACCAATAACAAGGTTCAAAAGATTCCTTTAATCAGGTCGATATTCTTCCCCTGCAAAAATACACACGACTCATATACCATATGCGTACAACTATCGGCACATTTCGAAGACTATGACGGTGTTCAGCTGAATGGTATGAAAGTACTTTTGCTCATCAGTTAACAAGGCAACCATTATTAGTCGTGTCTCTTCTATTCCTGTGAATGAGTTAGATTTAAAGCTCTCAGAGTATCATGTAACTTCCTGTGTGAAATTTGCTGAAAGGATTCTCACAGATCCTGACCACCCATTGCACGCAGAACTGACACGATGTCAACACGCTCCCAATTCCACCAAATTTCATCTTGAATTAACGCTTACCACAGTTCACCTGTACCGTAACTTGCTCGTGTACTCATAAAGAAAGAGCGGAAAATAAGTGGACTTTGTCTTAACCTGGGGTTGTGAAATATCCTCACGTCTGTAAAAATTTTTTTATGGTTTGTTATATATATTGTGACGGTTAGCGTGTATAATTTTTAAAAATAAATGTGAGCTCCAGCGCTTGCAAAAGTTATACACAATAAAATACAATACTTGTTTAATAATAACGACAATATTTATTCCCCAAAGGAATATATCGAGCAGTTTGTAAACCAAATTTTTGTAAGCTATTCAATTCATCGCATAAAGTTGAAAATACTCCTTTGATAAAAAACATGGATTTGGAGAAAAGCTGAATTTGAAGTATTCAGTCGCAAACCACCATGCGGATTCAACCTAATCAGATGGGTTGGAGAAAGTTAGACTCAAAAACTACAAACAGGAACTGCAAGATTTATTTACTCTATCCTGATAAATCATCAAATACCAAAAAGTTTGACGTAAAATTTTAGTGGCTCTATCACTGTTTGACACTCCTCCCACTTTAGTTAGTTTTCTTTGATCGAACTCTAAATAATCGATTTCAAACTTGTCGCCTAACACGAATAAAAATGAAACCACAATTAATCATAAAAGTGCACAAATAGCAACATATCAAGGTTCAAACCATTTGAACATTATTCGTTACTGTATTAGTATAAGTGAGAAACTCCGGTTTCACAGTAGCTATCACAAGCACAGCCTACAACCGTGTGCGTTCATGCAGTTAAAACACTCACTTTCCTGCTTATTTAAGATTAACGACTTCACACGTCGCCAGCGCCAAGCTAAGTATGACGCCGTTCTTGTCACCCATGTGGTATGGATGATTTTATTCGATTGCAGCTTACCACGACGCCTAAAACTGCTTTGTAGTACAATATATATTTTCGAACTATACTCCATCAGTATTCATGATCACTCTCCATTTGAATGATGAAATTTCAATTATCGTCTACGTTATCAAAAGACTAGTCACGGTGTCCATCATAAAATAACTGGATAATATAGGGAAATCGATTCCATGCATTTATGGCGTTCTCGAACAATCCCAATGAACTTTTCTATCGATCGCAAATCGTGAGACACTTAAGATGCAGTTTGACCTTCAAACGTAGTCCGTAGCTCCTGACTTTGCATTAGGAATCTGATTAGATTGCGCAAAGTAGTTAAACTAATTTATGAAAGATGATTTTTGAGACAATTTTGTTAGACTAGTATATAGTGCATCCCTTCCCCTTTCCACTACATCAATCTCAAAACTACTTCAAGGAGATAGTCACAAAACTAATTTCCTTTGTGATGTGGTAATCTATGTTGTTTGACAATGTGTTTCTATCAGTGTCATTAGTGTGCTGCAGAAGAATGAAGTCTAACTTGTACTTATTCATTGCAACTACAACTAAAACAATAAATTTCGTTAACTGATTTTTGTTCCGTCATGCAATACTGATTAAGTGGATCCACTGAATATGTTGTACGGATTGAAATTTCTCGATCACCACATCAGCAAGAGAATGGATATGATCATACCCATTACCTTATCACAATGAGATTGTTGCACAGACAAATCAATAGGATTTATTTTTTCTAGTAGAGCTTAGAACAGAGGTTTTCGATTTGCTCAGTCAGAATCAGTGAAATAAGGACGGAGATATGTATTTAAAATAACGCAAACTATTTTAATTCCTCCTCAGACTCTTCAGTGTTTTGTTGGTAGAGTTCATAGGACAGAATCTTTTCAGAACAGAGGTGATAAAGTATAAAAGGGTGCTGACGAGTTCAAGTAAATAGTTTTCCTAATTTATGTGTTTCATCTGGCTTAGCGATTAGAAAAACTCGTTCTAACTTTGAACAAGTAAACTGAATGAGATAGGAGGGTTGGTGAGGTGAACAATCTTATCATGTTTTGTCCAGCATGCGACTGTTCTACCATTCAGACTGTTTGATTAGTTCGAAACTGCTTGATCTGCTTATATTCCATTGGGTAAATTTAATACACGATAAGTGGTGAAGTACCCACGTTAAATGTTTGCAATAGTTGACTGCGGAGTTCGAACGATTTTGTCCATATTCAGCGTGGACAAAACAGTCGGTCAATTCTATTTTCTCATCAAAGGGTCCGAATAATTTTCAACATGCAATTCTTGCAGTGTTTTTCAGAAACACATCATTGCAATCAATAAAATTTGTCCCATCGATACCAACTAGCCTATGCCAGCTGTTTCACTTAAAAGTGCATTACCGTATCACCCTCCGACCAGGACATACTCTTCCTTTGAACTATTTTACCAGTGGTGATTACGAAGCACTACACGGATGTGTACTCTTTACCGGGGATGTTATTGGCTTCAGTGTTCACACACGAATTTGGACCCACATTCTATGGGGGAATATTGAACATAAACATATACAACAATAAATGATATATTAACTATTTTTGAGGAAACATTATACTTGTGTCCCTGTTTAGATATACATGGCGATTCTTCGTTTATCACCGTATCACGTTAAGAAAGAATCGAAAATCGGTTCTTGTATCTCGAGTGAACTGAATTCCTCTTCGCCTGTTCACTGAGCTTGGCAGTTTGTTTGCAAGCTTTTTATCACCAGCCTAGGTGACATCAACGCTTGTGAACAGACGAAGTGGAGCATATTACTTTAGTTAAATACACTGTAACCGTAAGGCGTTCATTGGCGACATAATTGTGACTATTGTTGCCAGTAATGTTGTTGTCTAAGTAAAACCCGACTGAATAAAAAATATGGAGCAATTCTATCCATTCTGTAACAGAATGAACTATTACACCGAACAGTAGCTGATTAATTCATTTTATCAGTGTTGACATTTGATGACCCCGACTACTACAACTACGCATCGTACTGCACACAACGTACAATCCAAACATGGGGCATTCGAACCTGTTCGGCTCGTATTGAAACACGTGACGCAGCTTTGAGCGTGCACAGGTGACCTAATTCTAGCAAAACACATGCCAATGGACTTCGTGTATCCCTGTCGTAAAATTTGTTAGTTGGTTGGCGGGTTGGTTTATAATTCATATCAGTGTACGTCGTGTTGCTCTGACTATCGCACGTGTATAGCCCTTGTCCACACTAACAAACGCACACACATACAAGTCACAAACGATTTGTGACCAGCTTCCGTTTGTCTCAGTCTGTGTGTGTGAATGAACACGCAGACAAGATTCGTCTCTGAAGTGCGCATGTGCCAATTCGGGGTCGAACATTCGCGATTATGGCACACAGTCCGCACGCGCGTACACACCATACACATCCCGGGGGCACTCACGCAAGCATCGGCTTTAAATCTAAACAAAGCACAGTGTGCGGTTGTCGAGCTGGTGAGCAGCGTACGTAGAAATAATCGCGATTGTCGAACCGTCGTCAGTCACAACAGCCTCAGCGGATAGTGTGTGCCATCAGCCATCGATTTATCGATCAACCATATGTTTATATTGTTGAAGTGATACAATAAGCCTTAAAAACGAAGGAAGAATTTTGAATTCCGATATTTTGAATCTTCCTACACTCACTGTACATGATTTTATTTAAAGTACAATAATGAGCTAGGTTGGGTTTCCACAGTTTGAATTGTAATATTTTTTCTACAATGATCAAGAGAGACAGAGAGAGGCCAGGAGGGCTGGTGTGTGACAGAGATACCATCTGTTTGAAACACGTGTTTCACATAACAGCTGTGCTTGATTCTTTCTTATACCAGCCGGATGATCGGCTATGCGTCCTGTTCTAGACTGGAATGATTGTGGGATGAAAGAACTCGTACCTGTTGCGTCCGACTCAGATAGATCTAGTGAATTTTTGCGTTCATGAGGTTATTTAACCAAGGATAAATTTCTTCTGCTTGGAAAACCGATTAGATTGAACTGATTAACAGGATTTGAGACACGAAGACCCACTGGTAATTGTAACCAGCTGTGTATTTGAAGCAGAAAGAAAAATGTTATGCAATGGGACTGGAAGTGGGATTCAATGGAATGTTTTTAAGGTGACCTGTAGTAATTAAAAGACAATGTGAAACGGATGTTCTATAAAATGTTTACAATTTGCTGATAGCGCCTGGGTTATGAAATGCTAGGGAGACCATTCGCATCTAACTAGCAGTTAGTTGTGAGTAGGGGTGCGCGAAAATTGATGCTGATTTGAACTGGTTATCCTTCAGACTTTACCTTCCCGCATAACTCTCAGTTCTTCCAGTCAACCATACGCCCAGAAGCACTAGACTCCAGTTTCACTCTTATTAGAGCTTATCAGAAGTTTATATCCACTGTCCTGTCCTAGGTTGGAACTCCGAACACATCGTATGGAAGGTAAAGCTCGAGTCTAGTACCTCTGAGTGTATGGTTGACTGGAAGAACTGAGGACCCTGTGTCAAGGAGAAGTATGAAGGATGGTCAGTTCTAATCAACGTTCCATTTCTTTAATTTATTCATAAACTTTTAAAACAGTCTACTTACTACCAACTGAACCGCCAATTAAGGTTCTTCTGGCGATGCCAACTCTAATCGCTCGATATACGTCCGTATTGTTGAAGTACCACAATTGAAACATTGGATGCAGTCAGTGCACTTCAGTTTCAGTCGAGTTACGCAATATTAAAGTTGTACGGCCAATGGAATGGCCAGAATTCTTTCAGTGCTAAATACAAACGTTTGTCACCCATTACTGGCCAGTTCTAGCCGAGGAGGACAAATTAGAACTGCAGATCATTACATCTCAGTGACGAGAGGCTATGTTACTATTGAGCGCTGGCTTTCCAGATCAGCATGTATCACACAACAAAACGCTTGCGACCGAAAACCTTTTATTATGAACTCCACAGCTGTCCAATACACGAGTTTTTAAAGATTCACCTGGACGGTTGATTCCCTATCCCACTCCCTCCGTCTAAGGGCACACCCGAAGGCTTGGTTAGTCTTTGGCTCTATCACTTCCATTCGCTGTTCCATATGCCTGCTAACCTGTTACGAAAGAAGCGAAACCTAGAGATCAGTCTAGAGCGGAGCTATGTCGGCTGCCTTAGATAACAACTTCTTCAAGTTTCCAAGGCCTTTTAAACAGGCTCTCTGAACCAAGGCCAGATAGCCTCTTAATTAACTCCTTGTTCTATGTTGTAGAACCTCAAAACCTTTTAGTTTACGGTGAAAACTTCAAAATCATTAGGTTTCTGTTTATAGTTCTTATCTGGTTGACATTCTGTTATTCTTATTACAACTCACTGACGTCCCTTGAGACGGGTGGTTTTTTTTAGGAACTGTGAAGAAAGCTGAACACAGTGTTCTAAATGAGATCTAACCAAAGCGGTATGAAAATCCATAACTTTTCGAAAGATAATTCCGGCTTACATCGAATGACCTTCCCTCTAACTTTTTCTTCAGCAGTGATTCACCGGTTTAACTATCCGAATTAGCTGCTACTTGAATCGCAAGGTAATAAACCTATTTCGCACACTTCGTATGAAGATTGCCGCTCTGGTGTAATGTTTTCTTTGACTTTTCATCTGGTCCGATTGCGCTCATTGTTGGCATTAGGTAGTATTGCGTCAGACGTGTTGTTACGAGACGATAAACCTCTCCATATACGTATTTTACCAACAGGTGCGATAAACAAGAAATATAAATAAATTTTTAATGATTACAATATATGAACCTACAGGAAAGGTTTATGCAGCATTTCTCGGCCAGGATTCATTATTCTATCTCTCACTCTTTTATAAATTTACCTATAGTGTCTCTGTGATTATAAATTTATTTGAGGAGAAAATATGCATTACAAATGGGTCACATGGACGGTTGCTTATCAGTCTCCTTCACGTGAAGCACACAGCACTTTCCAAATCTTTTGTACAGAAAAAAGAGTAGTATTTTAGTTTTGCGATGGAGTTGCTTAAGCTATGATTGTAGTGAAAGCAAGAGACATGATACAAATCAGGAGAGAAACAGACCTGTTTATTTTTAAGCACTTTCAACCCGCTGAGTTTGATATGCTCAAAGTGTGAAGCGGGTTGACTGTGACATAAGTGATCATTAGTAAAGCCCAGTGACTCGGCAGAACGTCATACGATAATACGGCAGACTATGCAAAGTAACATGGGTCGCCAAACAGTTCCGGTACGCGTCTGATAGTGAACAGATGCAATAGGTATTTTGCGTATTTATGGTCTAATTATGAGATCGTCGTATTCACTGCTGCAATGAAAAGTTCAATCCTGGGCACAATTCTCGCCATTGACACTGTCAGGTTTTATCATTCTTGGTGAATAAAGCACATAATGTGACAAACGCGATGGTTTCAAGGGACGAAAATCATTCTATCACGAAAAAAATAATTCCTAAAATGCGTGTATCGCAAATAATGATTATTTTGACGTTCAAAGAATTTTAAAATAGAATCATCGTTTTTTAGTAGTTATTGATACACTTGAGTCTACATTTTTCCAGATTGGACCTCAATATCTCTAGGCATAGGGAGGGGGGACCTAACATGACCTCCTGCTTATTGGTTTATCCAACAGCTGCAAGCAACAAGTTTACAGTGTGAACGCCTATCTGCTCATCCATATTTGACTGAAAGTGAGTGTGTACTATTTCCCCGAACAGATACGCCGTGCAACAGTTGTTGTTTCTTAAACGTTTACTACTGATGTTGCTGCAAAATACACAAACAAAATTTTGAACCCTATCAGAAACGATTTAGGATTCTGCATGAAAATGGGCCCGTCCTTTGTTTCAGATGGTATCCTTTCTTCAATTCAAAACAATTTTACCCGTAGGTCTTTATTTCTTTCAACAAACAATTCCCCCACTTTTTACAAGGTCTGTGGAATAAAGATGAATGTTCCTCCTCTCACTCCTCGTCCCACCATTACGCCACTACTACTACGCCACTACTACTACGCCACTACTACTATTAAGATGTAACGTGAAAATGTAATATCTTGATTTTTCTATCGTGCACAACGTGATAAGCAAACTTAATACAGAGCTTACTGCTATCTATACTCACCGAGAGGGAGCCAGAACGTTTTATTTTTAACTCTGCCTATATATGATTCAATTTTTATTCTTTCACCAAAGCGGGTAAGCACTAAGTGAATCAGAGCGATATCTAATAATGTCAATCCTCTTTTTCTTTTGGTTCACAGCATTCTTCACCACGTGTTCCGTGGTTCATTCATTGAATGATTTCCGGTTTAACTTTGTAAAAGCAAAACAGAGTTTCGTTCCGGATTCTTCGCCGGAGTGACTTCATTCAGAATATCCAATTCTTTCTTGATGCGGCGAACAAGTCAATTGGCTGTGGTTTTTCAATTTATTCTCTCCCTTGCTGGATCCATCGCCGAAGATATACATGTGTATGTGACCGAAGAAGCTCGACAAGGTACTGTGATCGCCTCGGGCAATGCACTGGGTTCAATTCAGCTATATTCGGGATCAATTCCTCCGCGTATTTTAAACCGGAAAGATCCTGGTGTGACCAGTCTGGTATTCAGACAGGCTCCACTCACATCAACTACAGATGCATCCCATGGATCGAGTTGGCAACTGGTCGTCAGTGGACGTTTAGATCGAGAGACAATCTGTCCTAACACGGCTGACAGTGGTGTTGGCTTGGATTCATCTTCGGAATACAGTAAAACAGACTTTTTCATTGACACCAGTCCAACAACTAGTAGCAATATCGGCTTGATTCATTCCACTGTAGGCAAAAACGGGCTGAGTGAAACCAACTGTGTTATTGTTCTACGTGTAACCACCGATCAGGAGGGCACTCAAAGAATTCATCCTGTCCATGTACATCTACAAGACATCAACGACAATGCACCTAAATGGTCGCAGACATCCACTGTAGTTTGGTTCCGGGATGGTGATCCAGCCGGGACAAAGCGTCCTATTCCCCTTGCTGCTGACCCTGATCTAGGTCTTAACGCTGTGATTACTTACAGAATTCAGGATATGCATATGTCCGGATCAGTGCCGGTCGAGTCAGGTTATAGCTCCGGGCATGGACGTCATAGTTCCAATCAACTCAGAGCCACCGACATGTTTGAGCTGACTAAGGAATCGGCCGAGAATGGACTAACAGGTAGTAGACTCTCGTTACGCGCCAAAAGAGATATCGATCGTGAAGTGAATCCCCAAGGATGGGATTTACAAATCATTGCTTCAAACACGGAGGGACCTCATATGCTAAGTAGTCAACTTCTTGTGCATGTGAACATCACTGATGTGAACGACAACGCTCCTCAGTTCTCACGTCTCGAATACGAGCCCCAACTGAATAATCAAAAAGTCGGTGTTGTACCTGAGAATGTCCCGGTCGGCCAGGTCTTGGTTCAGTTACACGCGACAGATGCGGACGATGGTATTAATGCTCAAATCCACTATGGATTCGCTCCATCTCCTATGCTCAGTTTGCTACGACATTTCTTTGAAATCACCCCGACTGGAGAGTTGAGAGTTCGACAGCAGTTAGATGTTGATCACAAAAGTAAAACCGCATCTGTTTCAAGCGAAGACCAGAAATTTGTACTGCCCACAAAGTTGATTTCGTTTCAGGTTCAAGCAGTCGATGGTGCTGAGACTGCTTACGCAAAAACGGGCACGGCAACAGTAAAACTGCGAGTGGAAGATGTCGACGACGAAGCTCCGGAAATCCGTGTTCATCCAGTTCACGTTTGGCAGGTAAACGGTGAAGAGTCAGAATTCGGACAAGGTGAAGTAGAAGTGGCGGTGACTGAAAACGATCCTGCAGGGCAACTGATCGCCTTAGTTGAAGTAAGCGATCCAGATTATCGAGGCTCAGAAATGGTGAGATGCAGTTTGGTCGGTCCGCGAGCAAATCTATTTCGTTTGTCTCAGCAGGATGTCACTAGTAATGAGTACCGACTCTATACAAACAGTCGGTTAGATCGTGAGATGAACGCCAAAATCAAGGTCAATATTGAGTGTCGTGACTTGGCTGATCATGTGACCAATCAGGTTGTTGGAGTTAATGTGCTTGACATTAACGATCACGCTCCTATATTTGCTGAAAGTGTGTACAGATATACTGTATTGGAAGATGATGGCGAAATGGAAACCAGCGGCTCTGGGACCACCACAACTAACAATAACAACAATAACATCCAAGGTCGACCTGCTGTAAATAGAACATGGCTAACGTCAGATG
>UZAN01041777.1:44823-54992 GCA_900618425.1 Echinostoma caproni
AAAACTCAAGGTACTTTTGCAACCTGCTAGACAAACAGCTTTGAAGTCTCAGCAAGGAAAGCTACACATTTATCATTGGAAGCATATTTTCAACCCCTTGTAAATAAAAATGTTTTTTGCTCCCTTTTTCATTTATTGACTATAAAAATATGCAGTCAGCTTTAAGAAACGGAGCAGCGGTCGTACGAAGGCTGCCCGGGAAAATACAGCAATTTGGATTATGGGCAGTGATGGGGTGGTTCAAACCCGGGACTTCCGAATCATTATTTTCATAACCGTAACCAACTGGCCACCACTATAAATTAAATTAAAAACTCGATCATTCAACTGAACATTGTGAGCCCACAAAAATGAGTCCTTTACTTGGAATCAGAACGGATGAAAATGTTAAAAAAGATATCCAATATGTGCGACTTCAAACCACATACAGCCTTGATTTTGCTTTGATCAATCAAGAAAACCGTTGAAGTAATAAATTCATACTGTCCGAATGATAATCGTCGATTTCGAACCTGATGCTTCCGGGTTCACAATCAAGAATAGAAAAAAGTACTAAAAGCTACTGGTTAGTTCAAATAAAGAAGAAACAGTTAGTTCACCTAATGCAAATTTCCTGCGAGAGATTTGTTTCAAAGCGATATAAATAGGATTGATATCGCTTTTGCAGTTAGACTAGAGATCAGATACTGGGACTTAAGTTTGGCATGCACGTCCACAGTGCATACTGATTCGGTTATCAGCCCAATAAAATTAACCGACACCGGTTAACTAAGTGACGTAGAACACACCGGTTAATTTGCAACCGGATTGTAGCATTGCACCATTTTCATATCCTAATCGGATAAAACACGTGTGAGTGGTTTGCGTGATCACTATCATGAGCTAGACTGCATGTAGTTCATTTTTTGCATTATGTTTTACAAAACACCGATTCACCACGCATCTGTGATTCGTTTGTGCTGTAATTCAGGTACACTATATTGATGGTCAGCAGTTTACGTGACTATTTTATAATGAGAGTGATGACTGAATAACGCATTATGAAACCGGATACACTATTTAGTACTCATCGATTGCTATTTTATTGATGGATTACGTAAAATGATCAATACACCGGTTCGTTTACAGTCTAGTTCGAAATGAGGCCCAGAAACGAAGTAATAAAAACGGCAAATGTCACATAATACAAACAGATGGAAAACAGCATCGATTATACAGAAGACTACTAAACAACGGAGGACTAACACGCACACCGAGGAAGTGATGATTTCAATCATTCTCCGAATTCTCAGGTGATCAAACGGTCCCCGAGAAATGCTAATTTGAATATCACCTTCACAGTGGATGAAAATGATCAAGAAGGAAACTGATTTTAATCTAGTATAACGGAGGTTTTACCGTGGAATTTATTTGATCAAATATTTCTCCAGTTTATGGTTAGAACACGAAAGTAATAACATTATGATGCAATAATTGATTTCTTTATTATGATGTTCAGATGTCCTGAACTTATCAATATTTGTTAGTATAGGGCTGGGTTTGGTGCTAATCGGTTTGATCACAAGTTATTCGAATAACTGGTACGTTTCAATCCCTGAATTATTTTAGCCGAAACCGTAACCAACAGACTGATCAACCCATTTACATCTTCAGTAGAGGGAAACTTCACAAAAATATCATCTTCAGTCTGTGTCTTCCGTATGTGTGCGTGACTAATCTGGAGAGTAGGAGAAAAAATCTTTTTGACACAAGTTGAACAAATTGGTGAGATTAACATCATAGGGATCGTCCCCCGACATGTTTCTGGGAACAGGAAAGCTTCTCTTCGATAAATTCATAGGCAAATGTATGTGAAATCCTCACAATGACCCACATTTAGTATTTATCAATTTTCAAATGATACGTTGAATCAAAAAGGAGTAAGATGAGAGGGAACGAAATTCTCTTCGGATACGGTACCACAAGTCATTGATAGTGAGGTTTTCTATTGTTTTATCTATCACCAACAAATGCATTGTTCTGCTACACTTTCCCCATCATCCTTTAGCCAAAACCCGCTATACTTTAACCATGATTTGTGGTCCTTTAGGCTCGACGAAATCTTTAGTCATTCTGCAATAGGCCGGTCAGATCAAAATATATCGGAATATTCTGAGGTTAAAGAAGGTTGAAAATAATTATTTTCCACAAATATTGATGTCGAAAATTTTGGTTGAAAAATGAGAAGTTGTGGCGGTCGCATGGTGCACCACGTGTTGATTGCAGAGGGTTTAAACGATATGCCCGTATTGTCAAACTATTTGACAAATCTCGTAGAGCTTCAGTGTTTCTGTATAACATGCAATGCTCCCGTGAATAAAAATCTCAAATATGACACAAACGGTAGATTATTTTGCATTCACAAGCACTGAAATAAATGAAAAGGTGATACCACCAAAACTTAAATGCTTACCTTTCCGTATGTCTACCTAAAGTGAAGTCCGTTCTTGAGCTGCAGATACAATAACATGCTGAGGATAATAAACACCGTTCACAAGAGTACATCTCCATTACTATCATCAGTTAATTACCGCTGCAGCATTTAATATAATTTCAACTGTCGAGGCTCAAAAAATTCTTGTTTCGTCTAAATCTTGATGAGAAAAAGTGTGTCGAGCTTTGCCACAGCAGCATTTGTAGACAATAAATTTTTTCAGCATTCTTTGAACACAGAATATTCCGATACTTTTTGATCTGACTAGATTATTGCATTATAACTAAACTTTTTGCGTCGAGACTAAATGATTACGGACTTTGGTTAAAGCATTACGGGTTTTGAATAAAAGATTACGGGTTGAGGATAAAGAACTACCGGCTTTGGCAAAAGTTTGATGTGAAAAGGTGTAGAGTATCCTGCAGCAGCTGGTGAAAATAATCATATTTTGATATTTCACAGTGCAGCTACGGTACGGCTATGGTACTCGCTATTCCAAAAATGTTCCACGCAACCTTTTGTTGTGTGTTTTGAGTGACTGTTTTCAAAGACATGCAAATTTTAAGCACGTTGTGAAGGCCCAAACCAATAAAAGCAGCAATAAAACAACAAATCAAAGCAGATACAACGGCCAATTAACCCTTAAAAATTCACAAGAAAAGTCAAATTCTATTAAAATAGTTTTGAGTGCTGGCACGTGTCCGAAGTTATCGTCCTTGGACTTTTCCACACTTATTTTATTTAAAAAGAAGTCAATAAAATTGGAGACAGAACCAGACGAAAACAAACAACCAATGTGACGTCGTATTCTAGTTTTATGACCCAATCAATTCCTGATTAAAACGACTTTTTGTCCTCTCTTTCAAGTAATGACATACCTGCTCATTTTATCCCATTTCAATTAAAGCAGGAGTAGTTGAACTTCTGCGGTCAATGAGCCACAAATCACGTCAGTCAAAATCTTGGACCTTTTGAGTGCTTTCCGACCGAATGCTTCCGAGAATAGGACTAATGTTACCGCATTTTTTCTGTCTCGATGGTTTGCGCAATGAGCAGCAAGGTTTAAGACAAACCCATGATATTCGATTCCATTTTTTCCTTCATCCAGTTTACCCTAAAATGGACTCGCAGTTTGTGGAAGATTAAGTTGAAACTAGCCATTCAATTTTGGAATGGTTGCAAATCAGAATGGACTACGGATTCTTCATCTTACCTTAATCGTAAGAGTTCCACGTGATTGTTAAGACACTACTTTACGTCATAACTCAAATATGATTTTTGACTTGATTACATTAACCGTTAAAAACTAAATCAATGGGTGCTTAAAACTTATGGTAACTTTATTTGATTTGAAAAGCTTTACCTCCCTCCATCGATTGATGAATGAAACCACGAAAGCTATTTTTATCATCCCCATATAGCAGAAAATGTTTCTTTTGCTGATTAAACACATTTTTGAGTTAGCCTATGCGATTTCACAGAAAAAGCCATGTGTTCAGTAGTCTTTATCAAAAACCTAGTTTAAAGTTTTATTATGGGCGATTTAACAAAGCTAACGCTTATCACGTTAAGAAAAAGACGAGACCCCAACACGGATCACTGCGGAACCCCTGGGGCAGCGGCTGTATGTTCAGAAAACGACTCACAAGCACGAAATGGCATGCTTATTTGTCGGAAAAGCTCCTCGGTCCAGTCGAGAACCGGACCACTTACTCCGTAGTTGTACAGTTTTCGCAGTAGAATTCGGTGGTTTACTCGATCAAATGCTTTAGAGAAGTCCAGATAAACTACATCCAATGGCTGGCCTGCATCAACGGAGCTTGTCCATTCATCCCGTGCAAAAAGTAGATTTGTGGTGCATGAACGTTTGTGTCAAAAGTCTTGCTGAGCAGAAAACAAAATCTTATGCTTCTCCAGATATTCCATCAAGAGATCTGCTACAATAGCCTCCATGACTTTCGATAGTATTGAAATAAGTGTAGCAGGACGGTAGTTGGCGGGATCACTGCGAGAACCCCTTTGTAAATGGGTGAAATCACCCAGTCCTTCCATACTAACGAAATTATAGCCTTGTTGAACAACCTTTGGCAAAGAAAAGCCAGAGGTTATGATACGTTATGTCCTATAGTGCACGCTGTCAGCGCCCGGGGATGAATGTTTACGCAAAGTTATTAGTTTTGCTCTTATCATTTCATCGTCAAAAGTCATATTAACCAGTGACGGATACAGTATACAGCGTAATTTGCCTGGAATCTGCAATGGTTTGTGTGTCGCTGCAGTAAACACCTAATCGAACTTGGTTTTGAGGAAATCTGCTGCTTCTGGAGTAGTAGCTGAAACAGGTCCAGATGATCTCAATACTGGTATTCCTTATTTCATCTTCTTTGTAGATTTGCTTATGTGTATAAAGCAATTTTGGATCAGAAATGAATTTTTGAGCCTGGGTTTATTGGTACATCCGTTTGTCCTCTCGNGTATCACTTGTTGAGCACACATTTTCCATAATTAAGCCATTTTTCTCTCATGTTTCCGTGATAATGTACAGTGTACTAGCCAAAGTACTTCATCATGTGTAGTTAGTCAACAATTGGTTGAGAATTCAATAGGTCCCATCGAATTATATTTTGTCATTCACCTGAAGCCCTCGGATCCCATCCTGCTGTTTCCTATCCTAAACCTGCATTCAGTGTGATATAAATTTCTTCTCGTCAGTACCGGTAACTTTCACTGAGTTTTGGGGGTAGCATTACGTAACATATTTCGGAGACCTATTCCAAGGATTTTTGTAGATGGTGGCTCATCTGTTTTTGATAACAATGATGCATAACTCAATCAAAGTTGTATTAGCTATAAAAATCAAACTTAGTCTTTTCTGANTTTTCTGATCTAGTGGTGAAATTGAGAAATTCAATAGATTTCCTATACGTTGCCTTTAAATAATAGTTGATGAGATATTCAAACTGGCTTCTGTATTCGACAATCTATTGGTGAGAAGCACGAAACTGCTCTTATATTGTTTTATTTAAATTCTTCGTAGATGAGCAAAACTAATCCGGGTAGGTTCTGATACGAATGTGGAATTTGCCTACTCCTCATTGGGATATGTACCTAATAAAACAAAATGATACAACAGTTCTGGTAACGATGTTCGATCAATCCCTATCCTTATTTCATTCCACACGGAACTTTTGTGCTGTTGCTGAGTTTCCAGTGGAACGGTTAACTGAATATCGATCTCGTTACTCCTGAATTCAGGAGCCTAGATGGATGCATTTGGTCCACCATTTTGTCGTAAATCGTCTGATTTTACGACTTGTCTCCCAACCCCCACCACATTTCGTTTCTCAGTCCTTGCCCAACTCCTGCTCTCGCACCATTTCTGATTGAACCGGGACAGATTGAGTTGTTTCGGAGGTCATTTGCGTTAGTGGTTTAAGTGTGTCTGTGAGTGTGCGTGTTGTCAATGTGTGAGACGATCGGTCACAAGGTCATTTAACTATCTCTTCCATTTCTCGTTTTGTTACCTCAGGCAACGAAATTGCCCTGATTAAATTTTGGTTCAACTCGAAATGATTTTGTAGACTTTGTAGGAGTTGATCAACCAGATCAGTGGCGTGGGTGAAGCGGGTCAGAGGATGACTGCGAAATAAATATGATGCGAAGTTGGGGGGTTTGTGTTGTTGACTGAATTCTTTGGGAAGAATCGCCACATAGCCGATTGCAAATATGATTATCTTACTGGCAAAAGTATTTTAGAATTTCAAAACCACGTGATGTTTTTACCTAACGTTTGTCACTATATGTTCATCCGCACTGGATGGAACATCAAGATGGAAAAGAACCATGATTTGGGGAAATGTGAAAGCAATCAAACTGTCTTACTAATAAAACCAACTAGTTGATTTAAGGACCAGGCAAAGCTCCTGAATTGTTCATTGAGATTTATTGTTTTTCTGTTGTATATGCGTTTGTATGTATGCTTGTTTATTAAGTGATACTGTTAACATCTCGGACTATCTAGCTTATACTTTTATTGATAGACTAGAAACCAAAGCGTTTGATCGTTGACATAGTGTAAGTTTTAGTCCAAAACTGCGAAAACTGCACTTCGGTATGCCTTAACCATAAGAGAGAGTACCAGTTCCATCGAGTGCCTCAATTTGATTATACTTTGGCAACCATCTGGTGATTTCAGACAATAACTACTGTTAACATTTAATCGTAGAATCTTCTATTTAATGATTTGCAGAGTTGAGTGAGAGACTGTGTGATCATTTCTTTCAGTCAATTGCTCACTGTAAATGAATCATGGAAAGTTGATCCCGGTGTTGAAGAGTAAATCATAACTGCACCTTAGCCGTGACTCCATATAACGTATCCTGTCTGCATGATGCGAAATATCAGTTGATTTAACGTTGTTAGATTTGGACTTGTTCAAATCATCAAACTGATCAGAGATCCCGGGGTGTTGTTCAAAAACACAAACCCACATGTCTGAACTGTAGTTCGGATCGGGTATACTCAGGTCAAATGGGAACACGGGTTGTTACTTTTCGTTCGACCACAATTTTCCAGGTTACGTTTAGGGAGCAAATGTTATACTGAAGGCAACGAGCAACGGGTTTTTTAAATAAAGTTTTAGAGAATAAATATCAAACTAAGGCAATTCGGTGGCGACAAGAATGACAGGGCTGTAGATTCTCTTACGAACAAAGAGCAATTCGTAACTTTTTATATTTCTCTTTGGACTTAAGAGAGTCGGAAGCTACAAAATTTATTCCAGAGCTACACTGTTAATTCTCAACAACTCTAGTAAATAAATTCAATAATTTTGAATGTTACTGTTGGAGTAGCTCGATAAGTAGCTCAAAGAGATCTTTAGTACCTACAAAATCTAACGGGTTAACCCTAATGACAGTAGGTCTATTTTCATAAAGAAAATTCATTTATTAGAAAGCTAAAAGAATGTGCCTTCTTGGAACCATTTGAGGTACGCTTGAGCAACCGGTACATGATATGGGCTAAGCAATGGTAAGGATCATGTAATCCTTTTTTGGTTGCTAGGTAACTTTTGTCGATTCATCTGGAAGGTAGCTGTGTGCGACTAAGGGTAGCCTGTGTTGGCATTCACATTAATTCATCCTAAAAATGAAGAATATTCTGCCTGTTTTTTACTATGATATTACCCATTCCCGAGCAAATGGCTGCGGTGAGACTTAAGTAGAAAAAGTTCAAATCGATCCATGATCCATCTGTTTTGCAGCAGCGCTTCATATCAACTGAATATCACATTATTTTACCGGTGAATTATGTTTTCGTGGATTATTTTGTGTTTCCTCAATTTCAACTAAAGTATTTTTACTTGCGAAATGCAGGCTTTTTGAAGTTTGGCGATGCTAATCTCATTCGGTTTATCCACTGTTAACAAACGTAACATTTTGAACCTTTAATGATAGCTTTATTGTCTACTTTCTGGAAGCGTTTTCCCGGTCCAATGTTAGCTTAAATGTCCCAGCCCGAGCCGAAACAAAACATATCTACTTACAGCGACTGTTGCTGGAATTGATTTAAGAGTCACTAACAGTATTTCGGGTGGCACAAGGGGAAAATGAAACGGTATTTTATTACATAGTTTGCACATGGTATCTGCAAGCAGATTCTGTGTTGAAATGATTAATGTTTTGTGCAGTAGAATAGAATAAAAGGCTGCACTACGCTTTAGTATACGGAATTGACCATCTTTTATTACCTCAGACTAAAAGTACCATGCACAATGAATAATGGCTAGTCCTCTATCCTTTGTGGGCTCCTTTCGATCCAAATATTCGAATGCTTCTCGATCTACTAACTATTGGAACACATTTTCCTACGGGATTCCCACGGGATGGTTGTGATCACAAAATGTTAGGATCACCGATTAATTAGTTTGGTTCCGCTTTAATTTTTACTTTTCCATAAACGAACAGGCTGAATTCCTGTTTGATCACCTTAAAAGAAATGTTTCGAGTTTATATTCCTCCATAATTTTAATAGTAGTGTAATTGTCCATTATCAAACACAGTTTAAGCGCTACTATCAATTCTGGTTGCATAGTTAAACTGATGCATTCATCAGGAGAAGTTTACAATTACTCCTTTTATATCACATTTTTCCACCAAATGAAATTTAAAGTTTTTTATAATTGTTTTTGTCCGTGTCTGATCGTCATTGTTTTCGTCTGATTGAATGTAAATCACTCACTTCCTCGCATCATGTTAATAGCAGATCACAGTAGAAAATCTCAGCAGTATAAACGTTCGAAAGTAATCTATCCCAATCATTTACTCATCCTTCTGTCTGTGTATAGCCAATTCATCACTGTCATTCGGTTGTGCATGTAGTGGATGGAGGTCATCCATTCGCTTCCTCACACATGATTGAGAGGGCGACCACTTAGCTTCCTCAGAACAATTTTCCAACTCGCTCTTTCCCACTGGCGACATTTAACCATTATCGGAAATGCGTCAATTCATGCTCGACCGGCCTCAGTCTCATCTCATCACCAACCGGTTAGAGTAAATGTTGTTTGCGCTTTGGATCTCCGGGGGTCATGATTCAATAGCCGCTTTGTTTTGTGATATGCGATGAGGGAGCGTAAAGTATGATTAGGATGAATGGTCTGTGTAAAATGTATTCGATGCATTATCTGTGTGCTTTTTGATCGGTATCGAACTCACTAGCCTGGTCAGCACAAACAAGCAAGGGACATTCGATTTGTAGGGTGGGGTGTGTTTGCGTGTGGGTGAGGGACAGAATCAATCTGTTTTTGTGTCACTCCTGTGACGGAGAAACAGTGTCCATTAGAGGCTAGTGGCGGAGACAATAAAAACATGGACAGCAGTTGGCATGGCTCTCTACTGCATCACTTGCGTCTATCCCGCTCATCCGTTCGTAAATGATTCGAACTGAACGGGGATACCATTAAGACCTACTAGTCATGCCAACACGAGCCATCACGAATAATCTCGACCAATAACGATATGTGAAAAGTTCACCATCCAACCGGATGCATGCAGGCAAAAGTGGATTACAGAAAGTTCAGAATTGAGGTTTATCCGATATTTCCCTTGAGAACAATCGGTATGATAGGTGTGACCGTGGAAAGTGCGCGGGACGAAGAAAATCACGTGGTTAATCTTAGTGCCGAAGTTAAAATTCATGTAAAACATACGGACGCCATCTGTTATTAGCATTCACAATTGTGTCATTTCTATTCCTCCGTTTGACGTCATCATTGGACTGACAAATGCTATGGTGCACTGCTATATATTTTGGAACAGGAGCCATATTACTGGCTGGCAAGTTCAGTGACCAAGCGGAATTCTTTTTGCCTATACACCGTTTCCATTCATTGGAAATTTGTGTGCATTATATAGGTTAATCTCCCAACCATATGACTTAATTTCATCAAATTTGGAGTTGGGTGGGGTGTTGCAGATGCGGTGTGAAAAGTAAACACGAGGTGGCAATACTTGAGGCGACACATGCAAGGGTGGGGTGGAGTGCCTCTGGGTGGAAAGGTGTTGGGATGATTGTGCGTAATGTCGAGGAGGGGGGACAATGGTGATAGAGCTGTTGGCAAAGCACACCGTCCCAGCGTTACCGCGAGGAGCATAAACAACTGTCATCTGAATCGGACAGAGGGGGCGGGGATGGT
>UZAN01041778.1:10771-27345 GCA_900618425.1 Echinostoma caproni
AGTACGTGCACAAATCAACGGCTCACTCTACATCACATATCCTGACTGCATCATCTTGAGGCACGTAGTTGAAAGCGGTCGCAAGGTAGACCCTTCCGAAGCGTTCTTGGTTTTGTTACGTCATCGCGGCAAACACCGACTAAAGATACTCGAGGCACTATTGATCGCTCACAAGAAATCCGTCTTGTGTATCCAAAACGCGAATGACCTTTGGCTATTGGCCTTCCCTGGATGTAAAATCCGTGTGCAGCTACACACAAACACAAACACACAAGACCTATGAGGGTGTACGAAAGGAATTCCTCTCAGTGTTTGGCCTCTTAATTGCCTGTTCTTGTTCTAAAGAACTTATGCCAGGCAATGACTTAAACTAATCTATACACATGGTATGCATCACAGAGAGCAACCAGGGGTGACTTGGTGCAAACTTTCAAGATTGTCTAGGGTCTGTCTAAACAGCCTTCTCGTCCCTGTTGCAAAGTGTGGCACTGTAAACAGCGCACTCTGGACTGGAACGGGGGGTCAGTTTCTGCACGAACCGAGTGGTGTCTTTACATAATAGATTACCGGAGAATGCCATAAGGTGCACAACAGTGGTAGCCTTCAAACGCCTTGGGTCTGTGCTGGAAAATGGTATTCCCGGAGCTTTCCCTACAGAAGAGAAACTTGGACAATGTGAGCTTGTTCCTATAGAATTTATGGATATCTACTGAATTTGATACTGCATCAAACGATTCTGCTTTCCAGAAGAACAAGCATAGTGAATGAATCACACGTAGTGCTTCAAGCCAAGCAACAGGCAGATTTAGACGCATGATTGGTCTCGACCACTTGCATTCAGTGTAAATCGAACTGAATTAAATTTAACTGACTTCGATCATCGCCGGCCGTTTGGTCGACAGAAGTCACAAGGTAGACCTGAATAACACTTTCCCAACTATTGTGCCCTGTCGGTCGCTGATACTACATCCACACTGTCATCCAGAAGCACTTAACCTTAAGCACTAATCTGCTATGATCCTTACTAATTGCCCTCATCTACACATTTACACACAAGCTATCCCACACACGGCCTTGTATTTCATGTCTGAATTCATTTCGTGTTTGTTTAATGTTTGCTATGCATACGTGACCGATGAGAGTAAATGAAATGAATTCCTTCAGCCGCAATGTTCGACTGCTCAAACTTTGAAACACACTTCAGAACTGACAGTGAAACAGACAAGAGGATTGTTCTCCTTCACGTGTGCAGAATGCAAGCAGTGTTAAGAATTTTTGAGTCCAGTTTACTTCATTTGACTTTCTATCTAGAGGAATGAATAAACACGGATGTGTACTTATTGAGTGGTGCACACCGACTAAACAACAATATATCGGTGACACGTGGTAACGCGAATTCGGCAACCAGATCGATGAAACGGTGTTGTTGGATCGTGAAACATCTAATTGACCGAGGTCATCGAGTTCATACACGCACATACACGGATCGAGCATCGGACGGTATGCGGTAAACATCACAACAGAACATCAAAACACATGCTGCACAATCAAGGAAGAAGTCTGAATTCCAGTTATTGAAATTTCATAGAAGGCGCTGGAGATTGTTATTCACCTGCAAATCATTTACATGTCGATAAAGCTTGACCAACGATTTCCGACTCCGTCTACTCGTATAGATCAATAAAATGGATCTCGGTTTCTATCGGGTCACAGGATACGATGAAAGACAACATGAAACTGCATATACACGCTTGCGCCTCAGTGAAGGATTTGGCCAATTAGTGTGAGCTAAACAATACGGGCGAGTCAAGCTGTCGGGCTTATAATGGTCAGTCGAATTTCATACGGCCACGATTTTAATCCAGAAACAAAACAGATGAGGATTAAAACAAATGTGACTCCCTGTCACACTGCGCCTCTGTGACCGGCCGATGACTCTCTTGCTCCGCATCCCCTTGTCCAGTGTGTGCCTCGAAAACCTCACACTGGCGCACGTGTTAACTGGTTATGAGGTTGGCTGGGAGTCAGGGAACAAATAAGGGTGAAAAGGCTAGCTGAAAGAGCAACGGATTCGGTAAACATTAAGGTCAAATATCGGTGATCCAGAGAGAATTACCGCGTGATGTCAAGACCGAGTGGGACATATGAATGGAATGTGGATCTGTTTAGCACCTACACAAAATCATGCATTAGTGTGGCACTAAAACATCCTTATAAAATTATCAGTTTATTCCAGACTGAATCAGCTTGTTCCTCGATGATCATGGCAATCTCTGAGAAACAGATATTTGATTCACGAATAAATGAGAATGATACGTACGCAATGGGTTTTAAGGCAAATAATTTCCAGATAATTATAATACAGAAAAAAACGCAATATAATTATTAATGATCATTTTCAACTTCCCGTTTTCTTCAAGTGTATGTAACGACACACCGAATTTTCAGAAACATGACTAAAGCCTATCAAAGGCTGCATGGGACAACAATATGATAGACTGAATTTAATAGTGACGAGATTCCTACCCACGACTTCCAAAGCGACCCGAACTTGAATTAGTCTGCTTTTTTGTTTCTCAGCTTTACTCGTACAAACCAGACATAAGAAGAAGCGAATTCACTGTCCTAATTAGTAGTCGTGTATACCATCTACAATTTCTCACCACCGTTGCGTTCTGGAATGAATCGACAACATCGCTCAATATGCATGCTTTTCACTTATCAACTTTATCAACTTTAAAAACTAAAGCTGTTCCGCGTGTCAACCGCATAAATTAACAATCTCCAATCGTTTGCTTCTCCTACTTCTGTTCTTGAATGGTTCAATAATTAATTTTCGAAAAATATCAGTATCTTAAATAGCTAAGAAGACAGTCAACGGCATCACTCAATAGTTTGGATGTACTTCAAGGTGCTGTCTTGGCACCATATCTTTAGGAATTTATATCAGTAGCTTACCTATTATTCTTCCTGTTTGACACTTCAAGTACGCTGGTGACAACACCATATCTGTTTCCGAATCTAACCAGTCAGAACTGGCTGTATATAACAAATTTATCCCACCTCGTTACGTATTCCACTTTATTCGGTCTTATCCTTAATCCCTAAAAATGCCTTTAAATAGTTCCCACCAACCTCCGATAAAGTACAGATTCAGGGAAAGTCGATGGGCAGGTTCAACCATGTAAAATACTTAGGTATCATACTTGAAAGTAACCTTCGCTGTCCGTGACTAACCCAAACTATTGCACGCATGCTGAAAGTTCTCCTCTTTCAGATAAGAAAACTGCGCTACTTCTTTCCTGAGTTGTCGCTCATAGTAGCTTTTGTTCCACAATGCCTTCTCCTTATATCTCTTCTCTACTCACTCGTGATTTTCTTTGTAACCTTAGTCTACTACTGAAATTCTCTATTTTCTCTTCGACTCTCCCCCCAACTTCCCAGCCATCTCCTCGCAGATCTCCTCTTTAGGCATGCTGTACGACCGTCGGAGGATAACGGACGCCAACAGCTTTGACGCTCTTGGGATAAGGCTTTTACCCCTATGATTCGTGCAGTCACTGCACGGATCTTTTTTGAGGATGGGAACAACTACTCAGTGTATCAAACTTTAGAGAACACAGCCACCAATTATCTAACAAGCGTTATTTAACCATCTTTAAATAGAGCTACGGGACATCGATAGTATGACTGTGATAGAAAATTACCTATGAGACAGTCAGTAGGTGTCTGGTTACGTTCGTTAGGAACAAAGACAGGGATATACGAGGCTCATCTCGTATATGTCTGTGTAGCAATGGACTGAGGGCCTAAACGATTATCCCGAATAGCTACTATGTGGGAGTACTGATTCCCCATTACACTTTCAACGGATATGGTGGCACAGAATTCATTACTGATGAGTCGTAGTATTGCACGTGTCTGGTGGGGTAACCGGATGAGCAATGCTGAGGTTAGGCGTAGAGTTTTAGGCAGTCGCGGTCGTCCACTAGAGCAAGAGATCGACCTCCATAGATTACGCTGGTTGGGACATGTGTTACGTATGTCGCCAGATAGATTGCCGCGGCGAACGATGTTTGCCAAGGCTTGTGACGATTGGAAAAAGATAAAGGGTGGTCAAACTAAGACCTGGCATGAGGGTATGAAAACCCTAACCAGGAGACTAGGTCACATAGACCCCGTTAGGCTCCCTGGCCGGAGACCTCGGGGTGATGGTCACCGATGGTTAGAGACACTAAGTGATATGGCTGGGTGTCGTAAACAGTGGCGCTCGTGCATCCACTCGTTATTTTCCTAACACCACTCTATATGAATTCCCCACCTTCCGCTTGAATTTGCTTCGACATTCTAATCAACATTTTGCTCTTTTATCCAAATGGGCAACCCAAAGACAGCAACCAAAACCGGCGCACGAAAGTGCATGGTTAATGGTTATACAAACTGAACTGAACTGAACTGATGAGTCGGAACAGGACAGCAGGGCAACACAACAGTAATGGGTAGTGTTTTTGAGATCAGACAGTTTGAGATGAAACGACGATTTCGTGTTTCGAGTAAAACCAGGCTTCCTGTCGTCACCAGCACCCATTGGTTCAGTAAAAAATGGTTTCCCAATCGCTTCATTCATTTTCAGTTTTGTGTATGTGTATTAAATTATTTAGGCATTTACACTACAAACAGTTTTTGTATGCTCCTGCATAACATACTTTTTTCACACTGAATTTTCCCCAACTGTTGTACTGTTCCATTACCAACAAAGGTTCGTTGAACCGCGGCGTTTGATTCCCTGGCCCCGGAAAAGTACCATGTTCAAAACACCCAAAACCATCATTTTCAAGTGAATAATGGAGGATTTGATTCAATTTAAAAAATGAATTCGTCGTATATATAGCACATGAAGCGTGAACTGAAATGGTAAAAAGCACTGGACAGATGTTTCCACCTGGTTGGGTCTCATCAGTAGTGCGAATCAATCGACCCAGCTGGGGATCGAACCCGGGACCTCGCAGGCAGAACACAAGCAAGCTACCCACTCGGCCACCGGACAGCTGATCAGACCGTTTTCTTTCATTTTTTATTTACACGATAAAGCACAACCCATCTTTGCGAGCTTTTTGCAGGCTACAGACCCTGCCCATCTCAGCACTAGCCTCTGGGTTATGACCCGGTTGGAAACACACAACCTGCTGCCCAGTGCTTCTTAGCTTTTCAGTCTACGCATCATTTGCTACATACACGACAACTACACCCTTCGAATCATTTTTAACGAGCAGGAGAACAAGGAACAGACGCATGGGAGTATAGGATAGGGAATATTACAAATCCCACGAGTCGGAACAGAGTGATAACATTAGTTTAAAAGGCCTGAACAAAAGATATAATCATTAAAAATATCCCTGACACTTACATCAATACTAAAGCCCTATTGAAGCAGTGCGTTTTCTGCAGTGAGCATCATGTTGAGATGCAGCAAAATGACGCTGGATAAAAATCTTGCAGTATTGAAATATGGTCTTTTCTTTTGAGATCGATCTCGGGAAACGTTGGCTTTAATAGAGCGATGAACTCTGTAATGAGGAGTTGTCATTGGACAAGTAATTACAAGTATACCGGTTGGCTGAGAGGATTTTCAGAAGTGCGCATAGACGCAGCAATTGTAGAGCAATCCAAACTGCGACTACCTGTATGGAATTTTGAAGTGTCGTCAACTGTGCGAGAAAAACATTCATTTGCATTCCTTCGGTGGCCATGATACCATACGTGCCTGCCCTTTGGTGAGTTGTTTTGCAGGGTTTGCTCTTCAAATTCCTTATGGTCATTGCTTTGGCAATGACAAGAAAGCAGCTCTTTGATGGGAACCCCGGAGGTTATCGAGATTACCCCGACCACAAACCTTTCATTTATTGTGTGCTCGCAAATGATCACATAATGCAGTTCCGCACAGTGAATTTTGTGTGATTGATCAGTAGGACAGAATCCGGATGGAGCCCCACAATTCACATGACTGTTTATGATTTTTTGTTTATACGTAATACTGAACAACTCCAATTCTTTGGAGGGTATCTACCGCTTACTTCAAAACTATACCCCACCCCCTAGGTTTATGAATCTCACAGCTAACTGTTCTGTTTTTCACCATGTCACCTGAGAATAATCAAAATAGGATAGGTTTCAAAATCTTTTCCAAGCATTAGTTCAACCTTGACGCATAAAATCTCATGTAAACCTGGCATTAATTTTCTCAATTTTTATGTGAACAACTTCGAGAAGAATCAGTCAATGGCATTTTGTAATTCACTTATTTTGTGTTCACAATATTAGTTGAGGAACCTCTGATGACAACCAATAGGATTTCACATTTTCTCTTCTGAGTTGCATAACGTCGATCTGAAGAAGCTTTGCTTAACTACAGTCATAGTACATCAGCCTTCTATTCTGAGATATAATGGACAAATTCGATGTAGATTTTCGTTGGAATCTGCAAATTATTCGAGTTGTTTCATTAAATATGAGTACAATACATAAATAGTGGTTAGTGTTAGTAAGATTCTAAAAAATGTGGACTTATTTCGTTCCCTTAGTTTTGCACTACAGAGCGTGCTAACATTATGAGGTAAAATCATCGTAAATTTTACTGCTTGCTAATTATATTACACCTATTTTGGGAAAACATTTCGCAATGTACAGATGAGCGCACATTTCGCATTTCGGAATGCATTGCGAATTTTCCAATGGAGTCAATTCCACTTCTTCAAGGATCCCGTAACAATAAAAACAGTCTCTTAATTCTAAAGACAATGTAATTTGCCCGATTCCACACATCGAGGTATTCATCTTTGCAGTGACTAAACCGCGAACGGGGAATACGTAACGCCTGTTTTTCGGCACTACGCTTCATCTGTACCATGCATCTACATGTGCCTGGTCGATTTCGGGTGCTTTTGCAATTCAGTCGTTCCCTCCACCGTCGCTTCATTCCTCCCCGTCTCCGTCCTCCGGACTCATTTATTGCACAACCGTGGATTAATTTGTCAGAACACGTTTCACATTCTCATTCCCAGTTCCACTAGTGTCGTACGCACAAAACAGATGCACACATAAACATGCCGAACCCATGAGTCGGATCGAGATGTACCTGATGTATGAAGTGGGTTGTTGTTTGTTTGATCACTGACGCCCGTAACTTCCGCCAGACATAAAAATTCACTGGGCCACTTGAATGATTTCTCTTCATTGGGAGTTTGGAAAACTCATGGAAACAATCAGCTGAAAGTATTTTTCAATTTGTTTACGGATTGTGATGTTTTCTCTTTCCAAATATACAGCATCTTCAGGAACTCTTTGTTGTGTGCATCCGCGGAAACTCACAACTTTTCTACATAGACCATCAGTTGGTGCTCTTGCTTCATTAAATATACCAGTTCCGCAACAGAAGATGTGTGTCAATTGACAAATAATATTCCACGTACATCTCCTAATATATGGGCCATTTTTATGGGAATCCCCGCTCATTTTGATAAAGGGAAACCACCTTATTTGGATTTACACTTTCACCTCTCTCTGCTCCACCTCGTAAACAAATCACACATGACAATGAAACCGATTGGTGCGGGGTTGTTTATGTGAAAAAGCTCATCCAAACCTACTCAGTGCATTGGCGAGAGAGATGGACCGAATCGCCTCTGGTCGGTTTCATTGTCTATAAAGGAGAAACCGACGTTGAATATTCGGACGCGTTCCCCTTGCGAATCGGTATACACACCATAGACGTCGTCTTCTTGACTCAAGCAGTGCAGAATCCGTTTAATCTCGATCGATTACAAACTCGGTTGTCGTCGTCGTTATCATAAACAAGTCCCCAAAGGATACCAGATAGAAATCAGTTTGGGTTGGGCATGTGCAACTAGGTTATATGGTGCTGCGTGAAAAGGAAGAGCAAATAGATAACTAGCACAAAACTGTATCGGGTTTGAAGTTGGCGTTTATTCCAATACACCGAAAGGAATGATCAAAAATTGTACCTGGAATCGATGTGTTCGAACCGAGCTGTGCATGAGTAACATCATTTCGTGCAGAGTGGAAACAGTATGGAGGAGATCGAGCGAAATATTAACATCTCTCTACTTTTGTCTTCTTTCGGTTTTGATGCGATGTGCAAAGGGGATGTATTGTTTCAAAGATCTGAACTGTCTGAAAAAGTGGCAACGAAGACGAAATCCGATCATTCACTTTAGGTGTTGATGCAGCCCATTATTGATTTTTCCCACAGGACACCGTAGGTTGTGTTCAATGACCAGGAACTTTGCTAACTACTGCAGCGATCGAATACGGCAGTAAAGAAAGGATTCTCTCCATAATTGTCATGCATTTGATTAGCCTCAACCCACAAAAGAATGTGATCGAATTCCCCAATCTGCTTCACACTGTAAGGTCGTGTACCGTTGTACTTCGTGCGCAAAAGGACACCCTGAACAGGAAATAAAAAACTGAACCGTAATAGCCGGTGACAGTTGTCCCTGTTGAATATGACTGACCTCGTGAAAGAAACGGAATGGAAGTTCTTTTCGAATTATGGACCATGTGGTTAATGCATATAGGGGAGGGTAAAGTACACGCATACAATCACAGCCTCTTTTTTTGCAAAAATCCAATATTCGCCTGGATGTAGAAGTGAATCGAGAAGACCAAATAGTTGTTGCAAAACGACCGCAATGTTTTCACGCAAGATAGAGAGAGATAGAGGTGGAGAGAAACAGGGTTTTGCGCAGCAGGTCACTTTAAGGTTGCTACACGATGCCCTGTTAGTGCAATCAAGCTGCATATGGTCGGCTAACATCTGCCCCAGTTATATGCCGCGCAAAGTGAAGGCTTTTTTCAGTCTAGTTCCGTGTGGGCAGTTGACAAGGCACTGGATGTAATATGTTTGAAATGCAGGTAACCGCTTATCCTCAATTTAGTAGAAGTCACCTTTTTTGTTGCGGAGGACGTACGCGGTGGGTTATTTGTAAACCGCCCACAATTTTGATCAAGAATTAAAAGGTGCTCGAAAGAACATTCTACTTCAAAGTTGAAAGAATAAATACTACTTAAACCAATGATTTGAACGGGAATTCTTTTAAACAAAAGGATTTTTACTACCCTCGGCTTGGTCAGACATTCGCTTCCAGGAGATTACTAACCCGTCAATCTTCCTTAGTTCAAGCTCAATTCATGTACTTATCTCGCTAAATGGCACAATTTTTCTGTTATCACTGATGACCTGGCGCAATCTTCCAGCATGCAAGAGAGCATGCGCAAGTTCTCAAAAATTATCGAAGTTGGAATTCGCTTCGGGATCTGGAATTCATATGCTCGAGAATTTGATCAACCCTCAACTTATCCATTCAGTTGACAAATTCAAATCAGCCACCAATATCCTGTTTTGGATTCTAAATGAGACAAATGATAACAAGATTTCAGGGACGAACGATACACCGGAAAGATTAAACAGATCGTATAAAATCTAGTTTAGTCATTATTTTTCCTCTCGTTCAACACAAATGCTACCAGGTTATTCAATCCGGGCATTTTATAACGAAAACCCTATCTGATATCTGTTATTACAAACTCTCTGCGAATTTCCAAGCGCGAGAAATACACACGCAAGANAGACGGTTCGTGAGAACATGAATTGGAGAAAAAATAATCCTCCGCGAGACAAGGGTTCCACTGCAAGGAGCGTTTCGCGGGAGAGTGTTCTAGTGACTTCAAAAGGGATTGGTGAGAAAATTTGTCATCTCACGTGAATATTGCATGCACATGAATTTTATCCAGTGAACCGTCTTGTTTGATGACTGATTAGAACTAACTAACCTCGAAAACTGAGAGTGGGCTGGGAATCGTTCTCTACTTAAGGAATACTTCCATGAACTGTATCCAGCGGGGCAGTCCCACTTACTGCCTTCTTGGGGCACCGTTGTTTTCGCTAGTCTTGGAGAGCGAAAGCAAATGCCTTTGGCTTCAGGCAGACTACTCAGCCTCGGATAACTAGTTCCTCTGGAGGAATTGAAAACCCTTGGTTCTAAACCTACCAAGAAAATACGTATAAACTGGCTCCGGAATAACCACGTCGCTGTGGTCCACGATCCCTATGGACCATCTGGATTTATAGAATATATAATTGGAGGGATCGTGATTCTACCGGTAATAGACCAGTCGTTGGACTTTCCTCACTTGCCCGTCGTCATGCGGATCAAACTCTGCTTAGCGGAAGACCCACGTTGTTATTATCCCAAGTATTGCAGTTGCTTTCTTATGGGCAATCTGACACTATTCCGTCACGAACAAATCATTAACCGATTTTTTTCGTTCAGTCGTGATACGTATATCACACAGACTGAACTCTTTTAAGTGTGAAATGTAACACTTTAAGATCCAGTAATAGTGGGTATATCTTTTATAGCTTCTCGAATTTTAGCTCCAGTACATGTTACACACTTTAGTATTATCGGCATTCCAGTGACGTAGTTGATCAGGAAGTTTTTATCACATTAAAGTACATACTGCCTCGGTATGTATCCGTCAGAGTAAAGACGACAGTAAACCGGAATTGCCACCGAAATAGTAAAACAACGAGAGCTCTACCTGCGTATGACCGGTTTTCGTTATTCCACCGGGAATGGGGTAAATTGGTTATTTTCTGAACTATCTTTCTTCTCTGGGAAAGTTCGAACAGAACCAGTCCCTCATTCCCCAGTGGCGCCCCGGTGCGCGGTAACATTCAAAGTAACACTGCATGCAGTCCAATGGAAAAACCGCATGCAGGAATGCACCCTATTTGGTTCATGTCTATTTATCCATTTTTCTCAAAAGCATGCCTGAGACACTGAAACGTGGGTGGCTAATCAGTTGATGTGACGTAGTTTTGTTTTACCCCTTTCATGGGAGTCAAAAAGTATCGCAAAAATGTTAAATCCAAGAACCCGCATCGAACCGGTAAATTAGCAGACAATGCTTTTAAATGATGCACGAACTGTGAAAAGTCAGATTTTCACGCTTGATTACGCTCTCATTCTTATTCGCTATATGAGAACACGAAATAGCAAACAAGCTTGTTTTCGGTGCTACTTCAACTGGCTAAATACAGCACAATTTTTGACAGATTAAAACAGGTGGGGAGAAGAGACAAATACCTGCGAAGGAAATCAGAGTTAGAGGAAAGATGATGGACTTGTGATAATTGATGTCCGTGAGTGTGTAGTGCCTGTGTGTGTGTGTGTTTGTGTGCGTGGAAAGTAAGAGTGGTTGTGAATGGGTGAGTAGGTGAATGATTGGTTGATCATAAACGGGGTTACGTCACCAGATTGTTAGTGGATGGCCATGGTAAGACCAATGTTCTTACAAACTGTTCCGGGCCCACAGGGGGGCGGGGGTGTGGAGACGGATGGCAATCTCCTCGGCAGTTGACAAAATTCCGAACTTGACCTCTGGAAAACCTACTCTTGACCGTATAGAGAGGACGGAAAGCCTCAAGCGTATTGACTGTGTGATTAGACAGTCAAATGGTTCGTAATTCCCGTCGCCCCGATCCTTGTCAATCCCTGGTTCAACCAAAGGGGGTGATACACCTTGATGCTACCAGATAGACGCCTCACTCTTCGATCCACATAACGTGCTCCACAGGACCGGGTGAATTAATAAACACAAAATGAGGTCGCATCTGGAGGTAGTCTATCTTTAGTCTGTCTTTGGTCGCTACAGCTGTGAACTAGGACAGCTATTATCATTGGCCGATTAAAGGTTCTCGAATTTATGTACACATGGTATGATGAATTCCTCTTTTATTGACGCTTGTGGTTATATCGTCTATTGCAGCTAACTAAATTTGCAATTAAGGTTATACATCAAACGTTCTTGCTAGGAAGACATACTTCGGCTTTTGCTCACCTTTTCATTTATCACCGGGACATTTCCAACAAAGTGGTTGCTCGTTGGCTGTCTATTTTCGTCCAAAGTTATTCAAGCAGGTACTACCTGTGCTTGACCAAAACATAAGCCACCTAGACCAATCAAATGACAAAATCAAGTTAACCGTGGCAAACTCTTGCCCGGATTGCTGTTGCGTCTAGTTGTGTGATCTGATTTCTAATTTTCGCCAATGCGATCTGTATCTCGCTTGAGATTTGATGACTTAACAACATTTGTTGCACCAAACTGTGTTGTTCAAAACATTTTCGTTTCTTAATTCGGTTCTCAATTTGAGTTCACCCGTCTAAGTTCATCGGTTCAGTGTGGGATTGATAACCGGCAGAACTCTGCTCCTTTTAACACTGTTTTTTGTGTAATGACGCACACACACACACACACTTTGAACTAAACAACAAAATCTGCTTCCGCAAGAAAGCAATTGGCATGGTTATGAGTGCTTTTCACTGTTATGAACAAAAACACTCGTGACAGTTTCTGTGGTTCTCCTGGGTGTGACATAGACCACGAAGGGATCAAACATTTGGTATGTCTTGTTTATTGAAATGCAATCTGGTGATAAGTTCATTGATCTTTCACTTTTACCCACAACTTGTAGTCACATAACACGTGAAGTAAAAATCCCACAATGTTAGTCTATTCTATTTTCAGATTACCACAAAGAAGGTTTAATTTCCTACGTATCATTTTGCATATTACCACTGAATAAAACATCAAATGACCTCGCGTTTAATTCTGTAAATTGCAGATGTTAACCGGGCTAGTCTGTTGGCTTATCAAATGAGGATCAATCATTCCATCATCCCATTTTTGTATGACAGATTGTACATTCGTGCAGCAGCATTCGAGTGAGCTACTGACCGAATGAGGCATAGGTTCAAACAAATTTGTTATTGAAACATTTAGATCCCGTAATGAATTTGACCAAGCAGGTCAGAAGACGAGCTCTGCGACAGGAATTCCCTTCAGCCTTTACAGCCATAACACTGAACAACATAGACAAATGAAGTGGTTCAGTCAATCTAGTTAGGTTCTAATAAGTATGTTTACGTGTATTAGTACACGTGTATATTGTCCGCTTGTATTTCTACATGACTGACCGAACCAGGAAAAGCTAGTGGTCAAGGTCATAAGGGTTTGGAGATAATCTAAAAATGGTATTATCCTAAAATTATCAACTCAAATAACGACCGTAAAATGTGGTCCACAGGTTAGTGTCAACAGTTGGTGCTACATCCCACCGTTTGCTGATTCCGGCAAACTAGTGCTGAGAAAGTGTGTATTCATTTAATTTTAGACCTGAAAATATTATCTCTGGAAGAAAAGCAGTACACAAAACATTATCTTATACCTGCTGAACATAAAAACAGAGCGGGGAAACACAAACATAACGGCAGTGTAACTGAAAACTGTTTTAGAAACTGAACACAAAAAAATATTCAGCTGTAATAATAATGCTCTCAAAATAATTAATTCATAGGATTACCAGATTTTTATCACTACTGATTGCTGGAAGCCCAATTTTTTCACAAAAATGTGAATTCAAATCATTAATTGCCTTCCCCCTCCCCCCGCTTATCTCCCACTGGAAACAGTATCTAGTCAAGGTGTCTCTTTAATCTCCCTGCGTGGGTTGGAATTCAAACGAGTCTTATTGTATTTTGCAACCTGATAACCTTGGTAATTCCTGGATGCATTTTCACAATAACGTGGAAAGTCATTTCGTGTGCCTCGAGTCGGATCAAATGCCGAGAAAGGAAAAAAAGATGCAATTAAATTAGTTCATTGGTTGGGTAAACCACTAGCTGACAAGCGTTTTCGGGATCAAACAAACCGCCGAATATTGTGAACTATTCACAACTCTGGAAAATGTTGGAGCTCTCACATTGCAACAAACATTTGATATTTTTGTAGATTGGTCTCCACAGATTCTCTGCACAAATACGCGCAAACGTTGGCTCTCAGGAATTTAAAATGCTCCTTGTTGTATGTCCGCGTTAAGTACAGAAAATTGGTTGCTTATTCAAAAAGCGTTTTTCTTATAACATTTTAAAACGTCACAGTAGCCGCGAGATTATCCAGTGATTACTACGCTTCAATCCCGTCTATCATGTCCCGGGGCTCAACTCCCAGATAGTTCAATGTGTTCCTTCTAAGGATCACAACTTATGGAATCTAAGCAANACGTTACTTATTGTTTTCCTGCGCAACAAATAAGTATTTCAGAATGCACTGCTCCTTCTACCCCAAATACATTTTGCCCAGTGTGTGAATGCATTGGATGTGGGTAGTGTGCCGGTTAAGCAAATATAGAGCTCAACTGATTTCAGGCACAGCTTTATTCTTACCTATATCAAAGGACTTGTTTTCCCATCGATTAGCATTCTACAGCCTTTAATTTCTGACTGGTTAATGAACATACTTTCTAGTTCAATACACATCGTTTTATTTTTAATGAAATTAAAGGTTTGTACAAACATTATCGATGTCGTTATTCCATGGAATACAGTGATCGATGTACTCTCAAACAGTCAGTTAGCTAACACGGATCTGTTTGGTCACAGAAATGACCGGGAGGCCATGGGTACAACGGCATGTTCATCCGAACACAACCTCGAGGCCTCACTTTCAGCTTCGGATATTTAGAATGCACGCATTTAACCCCACCTCACCCCCGGTTGACACGAGATGTTAGTCCGAAAATGTCACAAACGTTTGACATTTCTTAGTGATGGAATCGATCAATTTGTGGTATCATATGTTGCCAGTCATTACTTCAACTATCAACCCTTCTGTCCAACGAACGATGGTGCACAAACAATGAACGTTGATCATCCTACAAAATCAGGGTATCTTCTGGTGAAAAGTTCCAAAACTGATCGGTTGTTCCTATACAAGTTGGTAGCTGGGAAAACACTTATTTATTTTCCTTTTGTTTTTGTAAAAATTATGCTTTTAAGTATGGAATTAGCTAACATTCTGCCCGGACAGGAAATCTCTGTAGGGAGTGGCTATCTCCATAGCAAGCAGTCGTCTAGAAACCGGTCTTGCACACCATAAAAGTTCATAACTTCGTTATTGAGTAGTGAGCGTTTATTACAACATTAAACGAATGCACCCCAAAACAACTGTAACTTTTATGAGATAACTACTCCTTGGAATGCCCACTGATCCCACTGTTCGGTGAGTACATACATAGGGCATTCGCAAACTGAAATCATTCATCAGGTCAAGTTGCATTCGTTAGTTAAAAAACAACATTAAACGAAACATTGGTCGCTAATTGCTTACGGTGAATCCTCTTTGTATAACAAGACTATGTACGGAGCGTGCAACCGAGTGTATCAAAGCATTCCATGTGTACTGCATCAGTATTATATCCATGTTCAAAAAGAGTGAACACTGATCACGAATTCCCAGTCACTCGTTTGATTTCATTAGCCCAGAAAAAGGCTTCCAGTTCCGTGCCTGGATTCACTGGAATGCGACAGATGAATGTACTGATTGTGTAAACTAATCTGTAGTCGAATTAAGCAAACTTGTGTGCTCAGCTAGGTCGATACGTACCGAATCAGTGCTGTTATGATTACATACACACACACACACGCGAAAAAAGCTTATCCTGTAACATTGGCAAAATCAAGATTTCGAATATTCTCTTGATCGGTGACGCATAAAAAATGGTAATGGAAGGAATTCCTTTTAGGTGTACATGGACACACATAGATAGGCAGCTGTGCACAACTACACAGGCAACGACACGTTTAACAGCGGAAATATGGATTTCCGTCAATGTCCTTCCTTGTTCATCTGACATTTATTCGCGTCGCTTCTGGCCCTAAGGCCGACCGGTACATAATCCTCCCCAGTGTTGTTTTGTCTGTCTGTCTCGGGGGTTTATTGTGGGTTCGTGTGTTCCTCCTCCTAGAGCAGGAAGTGAACAGTGAATAAATAGACTGACGTTTGAAGAAGAGTCCTGAATAGAGGGTAAGTTCACAGTAGAAGGTGAGGTGGTGTTGGTGGTGGTATAAAATGATTATACACCAGATTTCTTATTTGGATAACGGAGCTCATTCAAATCACCACCAGTATGTGATTCACCGCAATGAGAACAGCAAAATGAGAGCTTAAACCAATCCACGAAGTAGTGCAAAACGTTTGACTCAGCTTGAAAGGGGACAATCCCTCTTGTTTTGCAGCATGTCCCAGAAAATCTTCAGTAACCTTTGGTGTTAGGAATAATTCATGGTCATCTGATTCCATTTGCACTGGTAAGATAGGAAACGATCCTAAAATCGGCAGTTTAACTGTCTGTCCCCTTTTATGTGGATCGATTTCGGCCCACTGAGGGGGGGGGGGTGTGTGACTGATTTTCATTTCGTCGATCTTCTGCATCGCACACAAAACTGGCTTGTTATTCAGGCAGCATAATTTTGTCACGTGACATGCACACACATTCAGTTTATGCGACAATTTAGTCTGGTGCCCGCCAAGGTCAGATGAATGTACCGGAACAACAAATGAAGGGCGAATTGCAGTGATTGCATCAAGTGTAATGTAATAATGCGAATCCGAACAGCCTTAAGGGGGACCCGGACAACTGACATTTA
>UZAN01041779.1:0-17529 GCA_900618425.1 Echinostoma caproni
TTATTCGTCTAAGCAGACACATCATGTCACCAAGGAACAAACAGAATTAAGATGAGGTACCCTTTTCATTACCGAGAAAGTGTGAAATAAATGCATGGCGTGCTACACGTTTCTCAGTGAATCATTGCTAAGCAAAAATAATTCACAGTGTAAGGGCGATTGTGTATTCAAGTAACTTTTTTTAAATGGTTAACACTACTTCGCAGTACAAGTTCACTTAACACAGGGGATTTATGCAACTATCAACGGGTTCCGAGTTTGACCGACGATTCACTGTATGGGAATATAATCAATTTTATTTGCACTATGCATATGAGATTTACGCTCTGACTTTTTATCAAACCGGAGAAGAACAATCGATAGACTACACGTATTTCCCGGATGTTCTTGGATCAACCAATCTAATGAGGGTTTATCCAGTTCACGGTGTCACAACTGTCAAGAAATATGACAAGTATGTCTTTGGGGTGAATGGCATATCGCATTGCTACCTACTCTGACGAAATACACCGAATTCAATGAAACTGTATTTATTCTCAGATTTATCGTAGCTGTTGATTCTGTGCGATTATATATCCATCTACTGAACTACTATTTATACAGATGAAAGATTTGTCTTTATCATCAAGCTAATATGAAATAACTGGGACTAGACTTTGCTTCAGGCATCATGAACAGTTTGGAGTCTATTACGAACCTTCAGTATTGAACAAATAGCAAACAAAAGTTATCCAACTGAGCACACTTTAGGGTTATTTTTCAACCTCGACTTCTATTGTCATCCTCAATTGTTTTATAAACTCAGTCTGAAAGCAGACCAGACTGGTCTTGTTCAAGAAGAAGCACTTACCAGATCATTAAATCGTCATCACTACATTTAAGTTATCATTGTAACAGGCTGATTACCAATAGTTTCACAAATCTCCACAGCCTTGTATTAATTCTCTGCAATCCGCATGACTAATTGTCCAAGTTCTGTGTCAGTGCTTTCTTAATTCGATGTTGATCGAACTCCGCTGTGTTTAGTGGTTTGACTGTGACCAATCGATAACCCCCCCCCAACCCTAGCGCCCTCAGTCAGAAGTGATTTCAGCGCACAACAGTCAGCCCCAAACACGGCATTTGCACATGCGCTAGGACCACCTTATACTTCATTGTGTTATCGTGTAGTCAAGGCTCCACACTTCTTTCTCTCAAGGATTTCCGATCACAAATTCACAACCACTACCACCACCCCTCTCCCACCCACCGACCTTCCACACCCACCCACCATGCATATCAATGACTACAATCTCATCATATGAACTTAAACTCTCGTAATCAGGTCTCCTCTCACCATCCGTTAAGTTTGCTATAAAATATGTTACACTCAGCTAGTTGAAATTGCACTGATCACCAGTTTGTTTGTTAACTTGTGTTCTCATATCCTGATTAAAAGAGGCAGGTGTTGAATTTACCCTAAGCTGCTTCAGTCCACGTGGCTTTTCGCTTTTCCACATGATCTACTTATTATTAAATGAATGTTCATGTGAACCTGGCATAAAGCAAGACCAACAACTTAGCTCATGTTCTTATGTCTGAATTGTGACAAGTTGAGGAGCTTGGATGGGTAATTTTCGTTCAAATAACTTGAATTTTTCGCTTTTTCATCAGACTGCACTATCATCTCTGGGTTCTATCTCTTCTCAACAGATTCATATTTTGAACTAATTGTTGTTGGCCGGTGGTGTTCAAGTGGTTATGTCACCAAATTTTGACCCGGAAGTCTCGGGTTCGAACCGCTCGACCGCCGCCCGTCATCCTTATTTCTGGATTTCCCCAGACAGCCTGAAAGTTGACTATACATTTGTATATTCAATAAATCAAAAAGGAAGTAGAAAACAGTTTTTCATTTGCTTTCTTTGTTTGACAAAAATTGCTTACTTATTGGGGACGAATCTCATTCCAAAACGACTGAACCATATCAGTGACTGGTTTTCGTGAATTTCATCATCCATAAGTGTGTATGTGTACAATCTCTGTTTGATTTGGTATGCGTTATTTGGTCCTATGCAGTATCCGACAGTATCTCACAAATGCACCAAAGCGATCAAATTCGCAAAACAAAACCCGAATAGGGGAATGCATAAACTATTTGGCGTGAAACTAATATTGTCGGATAGATGATACTACTGCTAGATTTTTGCGTGATTCTAACCTTCCGATTGGACAAGAAAGCGTTGTTTACAGGGTATTGCTCGGAAGTAACCAGAATGTACCGGTATTCGAACCGAAGTACAAGAGAATTTCATCCGGGTGTACTAAACACTCAGACTTTTATCCGGGTTTTTCTCTCAACAGCTCGCTGCACATCACACATCAAATGGTATGATGATGTCACTGGTCACTGTTACTGGACCAACCTAACTTCACCAGGCGGTGATTGGCACGCCAACACAATAAACGGAAAGTATTTTATATTTTGACTAGTTATTGATTTTCGGACGGCGCACGCAGTAAAGACATTATCATGATTAGGGCATCAAAATATGATTGGAATATATCATAATGGTTCGATAAAATCTAAATTTGTTGATAGTATATATAATATATAATAAATGAGTGAAAATAGAAAATTTCCCAGCACACAACTGTTTTCGCTCATTAGACAAGCACATCTAGCAATCTTTTGTTAATTTGCTATTCATGTTTTATCATATCATGTTTTTCATATATTTATTATGGTGTATTTCATTTTATTGAGGAAATTAGCTTGTCTTAGCCAAGATGAACGAAAAAACCAAAACACAAGCCGGTGAAAAGACTTGAGAAAGGCCTTCCAAGAGGCCCGAAACGTTGTCCCTAACGCTTTTTTTCGTTCATGGCCAAGATCAGCTAATTTCCACAATAATCATGACCAGACGCTCATGTTTTTCAGTGAAATCCGTTCCATCCATGGATTTCGTGCGATATTTCATCTTATCTTTGATATTTTCTTCACGGTGTGATTTCCAATTAATCAAAGGTAATTTCCAGGTAGTCTGATCGAACTGATAAAAATGACAATGACCAGAACCACAGCAACCACAACAACCAACTGAAACCAATACGATTATCCAGGTAATGTCTCAGATAAGCTTTGTTTCTACCACATCATGACCAAATGATGATAGTAGTGTATCGAAAAAACGATGCGCCATGTGTTGTTTTATCGTGAATTTTACTGTTATAGTGTTTTACAATTGTAAAACCTGCCTTGAGAGAGGTTATCCACGGTAACCGAAACGTCGGCGAATATAATTCTCTACCGACCTCGCTGTGTTATTAACACTATAACATTAACTTTCATGACAAGCTTTATTTCTGTTTATCCTCATCAGTGGTACGATAACTTTCCAGAGTGGGGTTAAGATTAATTCATAGGTTAATTTACACAGTCCAATATGCAGACAAAGCGATGGTGGTGGGATCCCGTAATATCGATCCGTTGACCGCAGCGTCGTTGACCAGTACAATTCAGCAACCACTCCTGTAACAAAAAGTGAGATGCAAAATTGATGCATATTGTTAATGACAGGTAAGCATGAATAATACACTAAGATGTAAATTCCAATGCTAAACTCATTACCGATGAAGAGCTCTGACGATGGGTAGAATTGTCTGTTGCATATCAACCACGGTGTGATATGAATACACAGGACGATATTTATCATTCGACGAAGTTACTCATTTGATCTGTTGCTCTTATGGATTCATGTATTAGTAACCGTATTTCAACAAAATGCATAAACGGTTGTTTCATTATTGCCGCAAAAAGGAAGCTCCTTTGGGACGAACAATTTCAGTCACCTCCTCCCTAAGACTTTCAGTTTCAAGGGAGCGTATTTCAGTCCTACAAGCATTATGTCTAATGATTATCTCGATATCAACCACCTACATATAACAATTCACATAACGCATCGCTTTCCGATACATTTCAAACCAATAGCGATTTTGATACAGTAAGCCGCTTTTTATACCTGAACAATCATGTTTCTAATTTAAGAGAATATATTGCTATTCAAATTAAATATGAGTTTATTATTATCGATGACACCATTTAAACCCAAGGAGCAATTTGTTCCAAACTGTTGCAAACATAACTACTGATGGCATCTGTGTCCTTTAAGGGAATAACTGGAAAAGAATGTCTACTGGTAACAAAATTCGGTCACAGAATTTCGAAGAAACTCCTTCAACATCTAACTACATAACAGTTCAGTGGTGATTCAATTCAATCAAGAAAATTCGTCAGTATTGTTGCGTTTGTGGTAATGAATAAACTGTTTCAGTTAAGTCGCTTTGTGTTTTTTGTGCGTGCACCAAAACACCGCTAAATTATCCCAACACAACTTCGGGCGAACAGTAAAATGTTTTGAGAATTTTGTTTTTCATACTAGGATTTCCAGGGTTTTCCAATTTGCTGTCATTTTTATTGCCATGTAAAATGCTGAGAGAGAAAAGTGATTAGATGACAAAAGATTTTCATTTGGGAAAAATCTGTTAATCTTTTCGGTCGAAATTTGGAGACTAGATTCTACCGTGGATGAACTGGCTATAAGCACCTAGGGGGTAACCACATTCAGTTAAGTTGAACCTGGCAAGAGTTTTTATCACATGGCATGCCTGTTGTGCAGTGAAGGGGCAAGGCCTATGTTCATAATAACAACTGCTCAATAGGTGTATGGTTGAACTCATTCAAGCATTACCTGTTGCAATTTAGAAAATAGGTTGTTGCAAACAATTTCCAATGTTCGGAAAACCGCTGGGTTTTTCCATTCATTTGGTTTTGTCACACCGGGTGAAATAATTGGTTAAATCGAAAACAAAACCTGGTTTACGCTATATCAGCCTCGGTACTTGTCCACTGGTCGTACACCAGTTGTTCTTTGCTCTGAATACGGGTTAATTTACATGTGAGTCGTGCACAATAACAGACCGTTCAAGCATGCGGATGGAATTCGTTTTTTCGATGGTCCGATTCCGGCCTGTTCAGTACACACATGCATACGATGGTTTCAGAATGCTCACCCTGTGTGTGCTGTTGATGCCTAGACAGGGAGCTTCCGTCGAGAAACCCTCCTGTTGGCAATTAGTAAGAAAAGCCTTATGGTTTCTGGTGTTGAACCTCACTTAAGGTATAGCAAATCCACGTCACCGTGTGCAAGCAATTGACCATACCAACCAGAAGCCCACTTTACAAGGTTTGGACAGTTATTGTTGAAACAAACACCGGTTAGTAGCAGATTGCAAACAACAAGTGTTTCTTTTCTTGGTCCCTTGATGATTAGGATTCACGGTAAATTATGCACAGTCTCTGAACAGGAAAGAATTCAATCCAGAACGTGTGGTATGAGGTTTCATTTGTTGGTAATATGTCAAAGGATTTGCACGTTATCTCAAGAGACCTTCCCCTTTGAGGGGAATTTCAAGTGTAATTGAAGTCCCTTGTAATATAAATCGATTACCTACATAAATATCAACAAACCGTTGTGACATGTATAATTCAATTCATTCTAAGAATGTCTTTTTTACGCTCAGACAGGACAGTACCGACTAGTACAAACAAAAATGCTCACGCAATCCTTGACAAGGATCACAGATCCAAGCACGGATTTTAATTACCCCAATATCTCGATCCAGATTTCATCATTTCTGTGGTTTTGTAATCCATCTCGAAAAGAAGTCTCATCGCTCTTATAAGTATTACCCCTGTCAACTGTTTTAAGACGCGTGACGACTACTCAGCGGCTGAGTATGACTAAGTATATATCTGTGAGTAACATAAGGCACACTTAATTTAAAATTAGTTTTGCTTGGTTAAAATCGAAAAGAATATGATAGTTCTACACTGCACTTCGTTCACGAAAAAACAGCTCCGAAGCCAGTCTTTGTGGTAGGTACATAGCAGCATTCGATTATTATGAAACTACAGTTAAACGAGTCACATATAATCGTTTTTACAATCAGAAATTTTGATCGACCTTTTTCCGTATTTGTGAAATTGGATGGGTTTGTTTGTGGGATTTGGCTAGAATGCGCAATAAAATCAGATTAGCACATTTTTCACTTCACGACTGCTGACTGGTAGGTTTTCACCCTTGTATCAAAGCCGATGCTGCAATCAAGTCAATACGATTAGTATTGACCTGAGGATATGGACGATTTTTTAGTAAGTAGCACAGTTGCTGAATGAAGAGGCCACAGGAGAACTTTGCGTATTCTATAAAATTATTGTATAGATTTCACTGCACCACGATATTTACACACCACTGACAACAGCACTCAGTGGTCAAGTTATGCACTCAATACTTTGTGAAACAAAATTTACTTCGGAGTTCGTTAAACACGTTCTAAACGAAAACAAGCCCTCAGTAAAGGTAAGACACACTTGGGTTGCGGAATGCTATCTGGCGTACTCAACGGAACTTAAAATAATAGCTAAAAACCAGCGCAAACAGCGGTGGCCGGTTGGCTCAGACTGCCGATCAGTCAAACACCCACCCACCCCCATAAAGACGAAGAAGCAGAATCGAAAGAATTTTGTTTATATTTCAAGCTGTTCTTTTACGTGTATAGTGTCGGCAAAAAATGGATAAGTAAATGTTATCAATTAACTGTATATCTACCCCTGTCCATGGGGCTCATTTTTGTCTTCCCTAGTGTAGTATGTAGCACGAAAAATTGCATAACAATAGAACTTGGAATTTTACGAGTTCGGTGGCAGTGCTTTTAGCTACGTTGCACCATTTGACTGCTAGTGGTTTACTGTAAGTTTTTAAGTTAGAACCTAAATTAGGAGTGCGGTTTTGTAGCATTCACTTCAAATTCATCTAAGACCCATAAACTATCTGAAAATCGTAATCAGCATAAAACAAAAAACGAGGAACTATCTTCCTTCAAACAGAAAGAAAATACCTGTAAGATTGGTTTAAGTTATAAACAATTTAAATTAAAATTTTATGTAACAGTGGCATAAAGTGTTTAACTCCAGTTTCGGCTGACATTGAAGGCTCTCAACGAACCAGTATCGTCTCAATAACTTTTAATCTCTAGTGTTATTCGCACAGTGATTATTGAGTCCTTTTTAGTAAAGTGAAAACGAACCGTTTTTCGTAACTACAATGCAACCTTTTCAGCAATTTTCTATCAGCAAACCAAACAAGAAACAAGAAAAACCGTCATTGATCGATACGTTTTTCTCAAAACAGCTAAATGGGACTGAATTACACCTGAATTGTTTGCATAGGGTCTTGATCCAAAACAGTTATTCATCATACTTATAGTGGACTAATCATCTCTTCTTGGGCAACATCAAATTATAAATAGACACAAAATGCAAACTTCTCGTTTAATAGGCGAATAAGCTATTTGCCGTGGAACATTTTTTGCAAATAAACGCTTTTTGTTGTCAAATCCGAAAGTACATAACTTAGGTTTTCTTTTCGGACGTTTTACAATCCAGTGGGTTACCACTGCTTTGAAATAAACCAATCCCTGTTCACATATTCTACCATTAATCACGGTGAAAAACACAATTGCGGGTAAAAAATCACATAAATATTCATTCCTTTTTGTTGATTTAGTTAGCAGTTCGAAGTGAGCGGTACACAAGAAAACCACGGGGCTAGGAATCCATCAGCAATGTTCTGGTACAATTTCCTTTCCTTACCGTCGAGTAATTTCTGTACTAGTGTGTAAGAAAGCTAACGAATTATTCATCCCCTCGCTTGCATACCCCTATAATTGCATGCTGGTAAGTGCTACGTCAGAAAATCATAGAAAGTGGATAGTGAACGGCACAAAAATTGGAGCATTATAAATCATAAATAACGGTCAATCTCAAAAACAGACGATTTTGTCATACAAGACCAGCATTAAGCGGTTAAATCCGCTCTTGTTCCCCATTTGGTAGGGGTCGTTCGAATCGATACGCACATCATATCCTAATTGATTCTCTCTGGATCGACAAATGTCCTATACATCACACGTCCATCATCCGATCGCCACCACTACACGGAATGACTACTGGTGTATCTTGTGGTACAGTAAACCACATAGAACGGTCATCTTGGGTCAATGACCCGAATATATCTCCATTGGTAGGTGTCAGTATTGATGGATAAGTATCCCTTGATTGGATCATTCATAATTATCATCGAACGGTAATTCATAAAAGAGAACTGGATTAACGATCAATCAGCTCGGCCAAACATGCCGTAGATGGTATTCATCTAGGGCTTTTCATTGAAATTGGCCAAAGTCTTGACGTACCGTTGAATCATGTGATCAAGCCTGACACCCCTCCCTCCACCAATAGGTTCCCATCGAGCCTATGCCTCTCCTAATTCACTGAGCGTATGCGTGTGGCTCGATGACTAGTGGACTAGTGCAAGCTTGATTTCTTTTTGCATCTTTAACTACAATTTTCAGGTTCTCTAATGGGCACCTCAACTATGCTCATTCGTCGGAATTAAGCCTCATCGTTTAATGAACTAAACGTACCAGCCATAGTCTTATGTTGTTGCGTGGAAAACCTTTCCTATGATACAGGCTTTTTTAAATATTCTATTGTTCTAACGTGAAAAATGAACGGCCACCATGTCTGGTTGGTTATTTTTGGATCAGCAGATTATAGACAAAACCAGTGTTACAACAATGATAGCAATAACAATAATTCAACTGCAACACCAACCAAATTAACAGTCTGTATTTTCTTTAGTTCGAATTATTTTATTGTGATAAACACAAAGTCGCATAGACAAATATTTAAAAGAGGAAGCGCCCCATTTACGAGTTATTTGTATTATAAAATGTAACGGGGAAAGCTGAATAGAGTCGGTGGTAGCGATGACGTTTGGGTTCGAACACAGAACGGCCAAAGTGATGTTATGGTGACCAATATCACTTGACCATCGCCTCCCTGCATTAGTTGTGCGCACATTCTCTCACTGAACAGTAGGCTGTGCTAATTGCTTGTGTATTTTCACCCCTATTATGGTCTCCATTGCGCTCTAGTCATATTGTGTTTCATATACCGAAATTAAGCTGTTTTATTAAAACTTGCAGTAAAACCAGGCAACCAAAGCTAAGGTCCTTGGAACCGGCGATGTAGACATTGTCTGCAAAATGTGACAGAATTTGCCCTTTTGAGTTCTTTGGACCCTAAACCTTGCTGTCTTTTCTAGTATGTACTGAGTGACTGTTTGTTTTTGCGTCATCAAGACCAAGTCATCATTGTAATGGTCCTTCATGTGATGATAGAACGAACAATAATGATTTGGATTACGATCAGCAATGGACTGTGCGCTAAACATCCAACGAAAGGGTGGGGGGAAGATGCCAATCAGTTTTCGTTGTCTGGCACTTATGGCTGTTTACTATGCAGCATATAACATTGGACAATTGTAGCTCGGGATGCGGATTTTAGTCAATTCTCCAAGTTAAATCGGTATCTACAGATATTTCTCAGCCAGGCTAGGCGACAAGATCGGTGTGATTTCATGGCCTAGTCGGTTACGAAACGCCTATAAACAACACCTCTATCTTGGAGAACCCTCCAACCCCAATATTAGCCTAATTTTTATTTGTGCATACAGATTACAGTCCTCTTCAAGCGCAAAAAGGTTCATGCGTAAATTTGATCAAATTCCTTGGACTAAATTTGAGTTCTAAACAAAATATCACGATCATTCAAAAGAACATCTGGGTAGTTCTCGTTCGAGGTTCTCATCAGTAAAAAGCATAAAAATATATCACTTGATAAACGCGTGCACAGGTTGTTTGGTGCCGCTTACCTGCATTCAAGTTTTATACAGAAGTTGCCAGATATTAAATGAAATTCATCCCATCTATCCCGTATCTGATAATCCAGCGAATTCTGAAAAACGATGGTATATCCACTCTGATTTATGTTGTGGTTCTTCAAGTGGAAACAACTTGAGACAAATTTCAGTTTCTGATGGTCTAAGTTTAAACCACTGCTTTGACTATCCTTCTGTGGGTTAATATAAGTGCTCCATTTGAAGCAATCGATAATGAGATGTTTGACCTTTAATCACTTCTAATCCATACAGCTAATGGGTCGTTTTTCTTATTTGAATAAAATATACCTGCATTACTTGAAAATCAGAAACAAATACAGTGTCAACATTTAATTTATTCTATTGAATAAGACCATGCAATCAATTTTCAAAGAGGAAGCTGCCGTCAAACAATATCTGTCATGAGGAATCGAGTAAGTTGGGCGACGATAGTAGGGTTCCAACACACATCTCATATCGATCGAAAAAGATGGGCTCTGTAGTCCAAATTATTGATGACGATTTGGTATAAGCCGTTCATCGTATCAGTGTGCGACTATGAAAGTCAGTCCGAATATCTAAACATACGAGAGTGAACATGTTTAACCATGAATTCTGGAATAATATTCCTACAAATACCGACTACTGCAAAAAAACCTATCTCTGAAAATTACTTCAAGTTTACACCTGTGTTTCTCTTACAACAACCTTTTGACAGTAGCATGTCCAGTTTTATCAGTTGTGTGTTTTCTGAGTTGAATGATAAGCCTGTTCTTTGGCACCGTCTCCCTGACTGGGGAAAATCACGTATCCCGCTTGCTTGTCACACACCAATAACTAAAACAACTAAAACCAGGGCCCAGACAAAATTCCAACCAAATCCATCAAAATATACACTTCCCATCCTCTTTTTTCTCTCTCTTCATCCAAAAAGCTTTCAAAGGCAGTCACTCTTCCATTTGAACATTTGCTATATCTATGACGCCTTGAATTCTTGTGAGTTAATGAATCCTTCCACACTGGTAACCTCATCTAATGAATTGACTTCTGTCTGCTACACATAAAACAGAAGCATATTCTGTTCAAACACCAGCCCATCCAGAGTGAAAGTACTTCTTTCTTCCTCGATGAAAGTGATCTGCGAATTATGCACCACAATTAGTCCTGGAAATAAATAATAACAAAGGTACGGAGTAGCCGAATATAGATTAAAACTCTCCCCGGGTTGGCGATCGACGGCACACACTTGAGATATTCGAGTCCGGCACTGAGTGGCTATTTCAACCCCCCACCCACACCCCCACCCTGACCCTCAGTACCAGCACATATATGTTATTTTAATCTCTCGTGAATTGTGCAGCTCCGCAAAGCTTAAGAAGGTACTCCTTGCAAAGCGACGTTGATTATTATTCATCGAAAGGCTTATGTTTTCAACAATTCTAAAAAGTCACATACGCAAGTAAACTAATCAATCAGTTGGTCGGGAACGTTCTACACATGACTGTGTATCTGACAGACGGAGACAAATTACAATCACGTCACAATGATTCATGCGCACAAATTCACAACCTCATTCCAATCCTCATTCGCTCAATGTCATCACTGCCTAATTCAGTGCTCTGGAGTTAACAAGATCACTGCAGCGCACAGACTGCCGGGAGTGTGTCAGAAGCGAAATTGCAACTCAGTGGTAAAGTTTGACGTCACACGGTTTTGAAGAGTACATGAAAATCGACTTCGGTTCCTTCTGTGAAGCCTGGTAAATGAAGGGATTGGTAGACAGTGCGTCATCCATGCTGAGAGAGAGAGGAGAATGGACAGCTATGAACAGCTTGTTCTCATTCTCATGGTTGGGTTGCGTGAAACCAATCACCAACCAGCCTTAAGGTAAACTGAGACTATGAGAAGAAACACTTGATCCAATGATAAAATTTTAGAAACTGGCTCTTCGAAAACTAATCGTAAAAGATGCGGCAATCTTTATACGCATGAGGAGTACTCTCAAAGCAGGTTTCACAAACAATCACTTAGAAACATCAATAATATACACGAAACGTCATACAGCTTTTCCGTAGCAACCGATTTTGCTGTCTAACTATAAGTATCATGAATATTTACTTTCTTCGCAGGAAACCAATTTCCACACCGCGTGAAAACGTCGTTTTGGTACGAGGCAGTGATTGAAATCTACCGAGAACAAGCACTTTGCTTATCAACGTGCGCATTTATTGATCGGGCATGTATGTGTGTGTGTGTGCACGCAAACACTCACACAGCTGATTTATCTTCCACGCCTGTGATGAGTTATGACTTGCAACATTCATCCTGTGCTCGTCGGCGCGTGTTGACATCCTATCGCGGTGTCGATCCACGTTTTCACAGGGTTACCATTAGTGGATACAAATGTTCACAATGGGCTTGTGCCAGGAGAATCAGTGTCAATATTGTCACACAACGGGAATCACGTGGTGTGCAAGATAGCACCGTAATGGAAAAATGTCAATCGCACGTGCCAGCCCAATCACCAAGCGTTGCTGAGAATGAGAATCTTTATTCATTAGAGTACAACTGGAGAAGAGAAAGCTCATTAAGGTGTTCTTAACGTATATTAAAATTGTTTTTCTTACAAGATAAAAAGGGCTTGAAAGACAAAATACACCTAATTGTGGTGTTATCTTAAAGATTTTATGTCCTATTCCCTACTGAGAAGTTTTGGCAACTCCGTGAAGCTGAAAAGAATCGTTAGTATCTTATTCCTTCCGAATTTACTAAGCTTAAAATTCAAGCAGAGCCATCTGTAAACTAAAATATTTTGATTCCAACCGTTTATTCTGTTTTCTTCAGCACTCTAATTCGAGTGATGATTTAGAAGTAATATCTGAATGTTCACTCGGGTGATCAAATGTTTGGAGCTTAAAGTCGAGTTCTATGGGACTTTCCGATTCTTAAAACGGTTTATTCTTAGTGAGTCAATATTTATTCATTGATACAATGACAGTTCCATATGCCATACTAGTATTTCATTTCCAATCAAATTATAGGAACCAGTTCATCTGTAACTAGTTTAAGAAGCATTCGAGCACTTTTCATTAGAAAAATTATTCTTATTCTCTCATTTTTGTATGAAACCGTCAAAAGTTGTTAATGTTTTCCTCAATAACCTAGGTTAGAAATTCTACTTAGATAATTCTGCGAGAGGGGTTGACTTTCCAGGAAACCTTTCGTTACAATTTCTTTACATAAAAATCGCTTTTAGATTTCGAATTTTTGTAATTAGCCATGATTCTACTCCGGCATTCATTTTGCATGATTCCTTGATCCAATCACTCCACTTTGCATTAAAGCTGTGATATTGATATTTTTCGTTCAACCTGTTGCTATTATACCTAATATTTTCATGTGAAATATAATGTAAAGAAAATTCCACGTGATCCTATGGCTTGTTTTGACGATTGATTGATCACTCTTATTCAATACCTAGTTGATCGAAAGTCTAAAACTCAAAAATCCATAAATCCTCATTGAAACTATCATTGAGGTCACTGATTTAGCCAACGGAATCATGAACTGCAGTTCAAAATGAAATCAATACAAACCTCTGTCGTTAGCTTTAGTAACAACAAAAGTACCGTAAAAAAACTTGGCGACGGAAGTCGTGCTCATGTGTGCACTAAACTTGTTTTGGCGTGGCCGTTGTGGCAGCAAACTGTCACTTAATGGACTATCATTGGAAGCACTAAAATAGGAAAGTAATCCAGGACTGATGGGATTCGAATACACTTTTCAATAAGCGATGTTAAAATGAACTAAGCCGCATGACCACGGATTTATCTTTGGATCAAAGCTACATTACGACTGTTCAACTCTAGCTAAATGATCTTGAAGTCATCTTATTCTTATTGTGTGAAAATGTCAAACTTTTATCAAGGAATGGAATTCAGTTCAGCAAACAGCACATTCAATGCATTGCTTTCTTCCTTTTGTTATCTACCATTATAGGATACATTATAGGATAAACTGTATGTGAACGGTCAGCTGTGATCCAAGTTTTCTGCAAGGCCAAGATTAGCGCACAATCGTGTGATTCAATTCTGAGAATAATAATTCTGTTGAAATGTTAAAAGTCAGTTGGAAGTCATATCGCTCAGAAATATTTGTCATCTATAATACATAAATGCTCAGTAGCATCAATAACTGACCAACTAGTGGAAAACGGCATTAAACGGATGAGCTAAATTAAACGCTGTAAAATGTTTAGACCCAACAATTGGAATAATTTTAACAACTTTAATAATTTCAGGATTATAGGTATTGATAAAGCTTTTGCAACGTGACTCACAGGTTAGAAATACATTGCAGTTTCAGTGTCATTATTATATGTTAACAGCTATGGGTAACGCACATTTATTCCAGATTTTATCCTCCACTGCAATGTTCTTAATTCTCTTTCCCCGCTACTTGATGTAATATGACCTTGAGTGTCACAATAAACGTTTTATCGGTTTGAAAGTCACAGCTAAAAATTAGAAAGTATTTGGTGCAGGCCAGTATGGAATTTCCTTTCTCCCAATAAATATTTATTGTTTCATGAGAATGTTTCTTGCGAAATAGATATCCGACAAAAGTCAGGGTGTTGCACCTTTTCAGTCAATACCTGCAACTCGGTCGCAATAATCACTACCGTTTGAACTTCAATACAACTTCTCCTGTTATGGCCTGGTTGATTTATCTGTGGTTTTGCTCTAAACAACTGACTCTGTGAGGTCCGGAATTCAAATCCATCTATGAATTCGAATTACTTTGGAAATGCACCAATGGTCATTTATTCACATAAACAATCGATTCACATCGCTTCCATGCAACTGGGGACAAGTTTTAAGCCTCTTGGATGTTATAACCCAATGTAATCAACGGTTCACATGATAAACAAATGGATAACTTAGGAACTAATTTCTGATCCCAACTTGGTAGGGTATGAGGGAGATAGTTTGAATTGTTTTCAGGCACCTGAATACATATTGCTCATATTTCCCAGAGAAACCTTTCTTCTTCCTAAAAATTGTGTAAAAGAAGTAAAACAAAAAGATAAAAAAAAGATGGAGGGAAATGCTAGTACGTCTCATTCGGTTGATGGGGTAATCAATACACGAGAGAGGCATCACAGTGATTGTCTATCTTTGAACAGAGTGGTTGTGAAGATTATTGTTGGATCATAGACAGTCAAAATAACCCCATCGAGCCAACTCTTTTTTAAACACTTATTGATAAGTTTTTACAGCATCCTGAATTTTACCTCATAATTTAAATAAGAAGTTCATACAATTTATGTTATAGAAAAAGTATAAAAAATGGCTTCGTTGATCTTAATGAATACTTGGCTTCTCAACACAGCGTTCTGGTGAGGACCGTGTTAAGGCATACGGAAACGGGAATGGTTGAAGGAGCCTGCAGTTCAAACGAAAATATGCAGATTATTATGATAATGGGGTAGTATTAAATAATAAAAACTTCTCCCACATAATCACTTGCGTAACCTCATAAATTAACTGAGTGCCGGCGAAAGTAAATAGTGACGACACCGATGGCAACTAATCGACATCAGGATTAGTTGTTAAACAAATTCCGATCAAGTACCTCATCTTAATTCTGTTTGTTCCTTGGTGACATGATGTGTCTGCTTAGACGAATAAGGGTTGCCCATTTCTCGACAGGTGTAGTTTATCTCAACCCGAGGATCATCAGAAGGAACAGCTATATTGCACATGAAATCTAAACTAATCCATTTTTGCATATGGTTCATGAAATTCTTTTAGCGCATCACGCGAACACTTATTCATGGAATCCTGAAGTCTGGTATTGTGTCAACACTGTATTGGGTTTTGACACTTTCAAAACTTTCATTGGTGAGAATCAATTTTCTTCCGAATAATGTACCCGAATAGATGTAAACTGCTTTTAGTGCGTCTTCGATTAAGCTGCACGCCAAAGCCATCCACGAGCGAAATGAAGCACAAATATACCCATTGTCTGAAGCAATAAATAATTGATCCCGAACTTCGTACAATAAGTGGTTTGTTTGAGAAGCTCACGCGGTCGAGACAGTTCCGTTGTAAATTCGGAACTTTATCAACGAATTCAGGAGAATGCTGCACGACTGAAACTTTTGATTTACCTCGTTTTCCTCTCCCTATACTCATTTTCCATTTATTGTAAATAAAAGAAATTTGGAGTGAAAAAATGAAATGTTTCGTAAGTTATCTGACGATTCTGAGGATACGTCATATACACAAATTTGAAAACAGTTGAACATTTCTCTTTTGAAGACTTATTTCTTTGTACTTTTTAAAAATACACTAGAAGCATTATGCCTCCTTGGGCTACCTATAGACAGATAACTGGCAATTTATCCACCAACAGTTAACGAAGGTGGAAAGCGAATCAAGGTATCAAGGAATCAAGGAACTACTAATGCGCCATTTATCTCCAAAATCATATTTACACTTTTGTGGATTTATTTGTCATCAAATCGTATTGTCATCACTTTCAAGGACACCAAATGCTATCCTACACAAACGCATTCATGAAATCGTTATGTTTTACCGCGCGAACCGCGCCTTTTGTGAAATATTCCAACAATGTGAAAAATAAATTCAGGTAGATGATAAAAACACAAAACAGCAGAGAGATAAAGCATCGAGCAGGTTGGCAAGTCGCTCTCAGACAGTGCAGCACCAGTCAAATGCAAATTCCTCTCATTTTAACAAGCAATGTTCGTTGTTTGTTAGGAAAAGTCGAGGAGGTAGCAGACATCACCAAGAAAAAGGAGTAGAAAAACCTGGGAATTATTATGCTTCGGGAATCGTGGCTGCACGAAGAAATCCCTAGTGAAATTGTACAAGTGGATGGATCTAACTTGTATCGGGTTGACCGTCCCGCGAGTATCCGTAAACGAGGTGGAGGTGTTGCAAGTTACGTCAGCGAAAACTGGAGTAAATCAACTGCTGTCATCTACGAATACTCAACGGATAAATCAGTTGTCATGTCATCGAATGTAAGCCCCGTTTTTTGAGTGGATTTCATTTCATCCTTCTTGGAAACTTTTACCTGTCACCCACAATATCAGTTGCTAACATAAATAGCTTTTCTGACATTTTTTCTACCTCCATAATATAAAAAATAAGTGACTCTCTGTGTATATTTGTTGGTGATTTCAACAGACATGATATAACATTCCTCACCACACTGGATCTACAAAATTTAGTACTTTTTCCCACCAGACTCAATTCACAGCTTGATTTCGTTTTCACAAACAGACCACATTTTTAAAGTCCAGAAACGCGCTACCCTGAGCAGTTCAGACCATTATACCTTAAAAGTATGTCCCACTGTATAAAGCAAAACCAACGGATACACATTTTTAAGAAGGCCTTCCAAGATAGTGAGTCAAAGAAACTGTTCGTCAGAGAACCTAGAAATGCTAAGATCCATGATTGCCATCACAGATTTTTCGGTGTTTCCCTATCAGATCCCTTCTGTCCCCTGTGAACCGTTTACGGACTACCCCAATTTATGCTTTAACCAATGTTGTTCACTAGAAACGGTCTTTATCCACAAAGACAGATATTCATCACCGCTACTCAAGCAGCTACGCAGGCGGAAAGAACAAGCCCATAAACAAGGACAAAGAATCCATGTCAAGCGGCTAACA
>UZAN01041779.1:18550-49082 GCA_900618425.1 Echinostoma caproni
GCAGTCTTGATCGATCAGTATTGCTCAACCTGATTACCGAAAGTGGTGTAAATTCAAACGTTAGCAGAGTGATCTGTGATTAGTTCACAGATAAAAGGCGGTTTACATGTGTCGACGTCAAAAATTCCTCCACTCGTTCAGTTTCGTTTGGTGTCCTGCAGAGTGCAATATTTTCTCCACTTTTCTTTTCTATGTATGTCAAACGATTTCCTATTCTTCCTGCATTCATTGGCTGTAAATACGCAGATGACGTTGTTATAGGTTGCAAAGCATTCACCCCTGAAGAGACTTCAGAAATTCAAGCCAAGCTGAAAGACATTCTTATTTAATCCTTTTCCCGTTCCCTGTCATTGAATGCCTCTAAATGTCGGGATGTTGTGTTTTACCTCATGGCCGATGTTCCATATTCAGCCCTCACAGATAGGTTCCCCACCCTCTCTACCAATCAACAACCCTACCGAAATCAAAAATAGCAAAATACCTTGGCGTCACATTATCACTCCATTTATCATGGTCATTGCATGTTCAAAACACATTCTGTAAAGTTAGAAAGCTTTCATATTTCTCACTCCGATTGAGATTACTTTCTGTTCCCCAAAAGCTGATTGTTAGATTTGTGAATGCATGCGTGCTACCCCACTGGTTGTATTGCTCTCCAGTAATTTTTCCCGGTGCGTTGAAGAAAGACTTTTATTTACTGGCGAGATCTCTGAAACACATCTGCTAATGTAGTGCCATTGTCAGGGATAAACTCACCGATTCTATCATTGACAGACACCTACAAGCATGCGAAAGTTTCACCGCCAAACTACTCTCAGACACTCACCACCCATTACACAACGAATTTTCAAAGCTGTATCTTCATCAACTATACGCTCTAGATTTAAACTTTTATTCGCACGTACCTCTGCTTATCGTAATTCTGTTCTGCCATATCTAGCACGTCTACTTACTGACTAGGAAAAATTTTCCACTGAACTGCGCAACCGCTTGCTTCATTGACAAACACGCCCCATTGCTTTCAGTTTCAGTATGTAATGATTTTGTAAATTTGAATCCACAACTATGGTGTAATTGTTGAGAATACACCTATCCGGGTTCATAAGGCTACTACTGGCTGAAAAAATCTGAGTTACTGAATCATAGCCCTCTGGTATCACTGAAGTCGGCCTTGCAATAATGAAATTTAGCCTCTGCAGAGTTAAGTGCAAAGGGTGTTCATTTGAAAGTAAATATGTTAGTAATGCGGACTAGATGAAGTGCATTTAGATCAACAGCCAATTTATTCTTCTCTTTCCTCTTTTAGGCGTCGAGTGCATTAAGTTTGGGATGTATTTGTATGAACATCTATCTGTTTCGCATAGGACTAGAATGTCCAAAATGTGATCGCGTATGAATACATTCTCTCCGTTTTTGAATGCAGTAAACAAACTATCAGTCATTTTGAGATCGAGGCTACCATGTGACAACTGCATAAATTTTACCTTGAAATTCTCGACAAGCTTTTACACGGGGCAGTAAATGATGCTTAAGGAATTGCTTTTCGGCCCAAAGTCTTCATTGATTACCAAGAAGCCGTATTTGTCTAGCTATAAGTATCCTATAAAAGTTTGACCATAATAAGCATGAGGAGTTTTCACTATTGGGCATTGTGAACTTGGCGAAATGAAATAAACTGTGGAAGGCTAAATGTCTAGTGTTATACTATATGTATATATGCACTAGACAATGTTAAACGAACTAATAAATCACGATGTTTCGTTGTTTGCTTGACCAAAGGCGAAACACCTAAGGCTATACAGTGATTAGGTTTTCGATTCCACTATCCTTTGTGGTACCATCAGTCGAAACTTTGATTGATACGTGTTTATCCAGTATTTATTTGAATGTTTCCGTTGTCTTTTCAGCAGATAGTCGTGCAGTCAGTATCCAGCGAATTTGGGGAGATGACTGTGTGACGGAACAATTAACTTGAATTGTGGAACTAGTATAATGGAAGTATTTAGTGCAGCATTATTCTCACGACTACTGTATACCAGTTGCCATGACCTGTTTTTGGCAAAGAATGAGTAGAAGCTGCCGAAAATTCAACCTTATACATTTTGAACGCTCTGTTCAATTCAAATTACATTCTAAATATATAACTGGAAGATGCATCGTTCATTATGGAGTCACTGGGATTTTTTACAGTTGAGAGAAGCAGTGTTATTCAGTCTCAGTGCAGCTAAAAAATCAATACACTGTAATGATTGCTAATATGTTAATGTATAATTTTGAATGCAAGCAGCTCACAATTGAGGGTTTTCTAGTTGCTTTTTGACGTAATAAGTTGAAAGCATACTCTTCTCACACCTGCTTTGGTGCTGCCATGTGGTTTGATTCCTTTGACAGTAACAAGAGCACTGATTGCTTAGGATGAAGTGGAATATCTACCACATATTCCTGTTTGCACGGGTTCACCCTGGATCTAACAGTGCTTCCAATGCCTCAAACATTTATCTTCCGAGGACAATTTGAAGACAGTCAGACGTTCGTTCTCTTTTTGTGAATGAATACTATTCTAATGAAAAACCAGGTAAATTAATGGTGTGCCTATCCCAGCGTGTTTAGCAGAGCGATTGTCACCGGTAAATACCGAGTGGAATGCAATTAATCATTTCACTCTTGGGCTACTCGTTCGTCCACCGTGACGGCTTGGATCGGTTACTAGCATTTCGAGTTCCAAAAAGCATTTCCTTGTAGATGAATAAGGATATCGAAGTACCGTAGACAGATAGATGAGATCAAAGTCAATCACCGTCGTGACCTCTATTGTATATCACCTGTACACAAAGTGATTGGAACAGGGTTGCGTTCAAAGTCTTAGCTGCGAGGCCGAATTCAGTTTAAAAGTATCATTTGTCACCAAATACAGCCAACAGAATACATACAGACAGGAGGAAAGATAAGGCCTTATTATTCCTGTCTTATTTAGTGAGTATATGAATATATATGTTGTGTTTTCATTTTGTTTGATCTATTTAAAATGATGCGGTTTCGCCTTCTCGGATATTGATCGCACTACATTTCGATTGTGTCTTCTCGAAACAACTTCTGGACAGTTTATTTAGGTGTTCTCCGTTATGAACTTGCAAATCTTCCTATCCCAACCGTAATGTGCCGGGAAAATTAAAAGCAGAATTAGACGGTTTGGGATGTTTGTTATCTTCCGATTGACTGAATGAAGTACAGTCATAATCTTACATCTGCACTCGGTGCCAATTCCGCCACTTTCGTTTGTCAAAGAACGATTTCAATATCTTTTCGATCAGTATATTTTTCGTACTACTGCCCATCCGTAGTGTCACAGTTTTCTTTTGCTCCTTTTTATCTTAGCTCTCTCTTATTGACGGAATTTTAAAAATCACGAATTTCTACCTTAGAAATTTAGGTAACAAGTTTCTGAATTCTAGCTTCGGTTTGATATTAGCTCATGAATGACTGTTTTCGTTCGTGACACATTACTAAGGTAGTTTTGTGCATTGGCTTGAGTCTAAGCGAACTGGTTTGGCTGTTTTACTTCGCGTTTCCAAAGCTATTCAAATATAATTCGGAGAAGGACAACTCTGAAGGTGCGAGTTTGTGCAGTTTTCAGCGGCTCCGTCTGTCTGTCTGTCTGATTTTAATTCATAAACATTTTATATTGTGGGAACTTCAATCTCCCCTTATTAACCATGACATTGTTCACTACTTCTACTTGAGTACAACGTTCGAAACTCATGCTGTTTGGTTCACGCTGTAACTGAATTTAACTACAAAATCCTTGGCATCTGTTTTCTAAACATCAAAACATAAATCATTGGATTCGAAAAGGTATGATCCACTTTGCCGTATACTTATAAGCATAATCGTATTAGATCATCACTCAGAATATCTGAAGTCACAGTGTATTCGTTAGTCAAAGACCGTGATTACATGGGACAAGGTGGACCGTTTATTGTATAGCACTATCGACCCTTAAAACGGATGTTCGTGGTCTTCGACCTAGAAAGGGGACAACTTTAACAGTGAGAACCAATGTATATATACCAACTGTCATAGTCCGTCTCAAACATCAGCGCTGTCGGTAATGCGGTTCAGCGCTGAAACCTTACGATACACTGTCCAATAACTCCCCTAACTTCAGCAACCTGATGAGGGAAGAAATCAGGTTTTGGTATCAATCTAGCTTCATTAAAATTATTCACTCCGCGCAGTTCCTTTGGCAAAGTCGCCCATAGATAATCTGTCTTCCATTCGTGTTTGTTTGATCTAGGTTGTAACGTTCAACGCCACAGAGTACATCTAACTAAAAGTACAGTTCGCCGGGAAGGACATTCTGAGTGGCGAAATTCCCTGTACGGTTTGCTTCTATTGAATTATTTCGATTGTCCTTATCCTAATTCATCTTCCTTGCATGCTGATAGTTACCCAGACAACACAGCTTCGTAGTGCCCCCAGCTCCGTTAGTGACTGCCATCCATCAGAATGCCAACAGCGGGAAGGAACTACATAAAAAACCACATGTGTGCGCATCTAAACACACACACGTCTGCTTTAGTTTGACTGAAGAAAACTCCGGGTATTAGTCAGTATTTTGTCCCCAATCCAGGACCCTTTCAAATATGACAGATTACATCATATTATATGATTCGCTTGCCCCATTCAATCTCTATCGAAATGAGGAAGCCGAATTTCCGTGTTCAATTAGGTAACTACTTTTTCAGCTCTTTTTTGTCAGCAGTTACATTTTATCAGTGCATTATTGTAGTGGATAATCACCGTAATCCATTTACGCTATCCCATTCAAGAGACCAGATATAGACAAAGAAAACCAATTGTATCTTAATTGTATCTTAATCTTACAAGGCAACGGAAGAAACTACACAACCTTTCACATGAGTCCAACTTTTGCCAGGAATGAGACGTATTCTCATGTCATCCAAGCTACCCAGATAACATTCTCATCCAAACAAACACTAGCCGTGTTCACCGAGGGACTTTCCTCCTGTACCTTCCGGTAATTGTGATGCTCCACCCCATTGATCTGTTTCGTGAACAGCGCCATTTACTAATATTCAATCTGTACGCTCCCTCTATTGCTTTCTCTTTTTCTATGCTGCTGCCCAAGTTTCCGTCCGGTGTGTCAACTATTCATTCTTATCCCACCCCTTGTCCTTCCTCTCGCACCATCCCTTCATTGGGGTACACTGACGCACATGTGTTCGGAGAGAACGCGCGTATGAGTGCTTGTGACGTACAGGTGCTGTTGTTGTTGTTGTTGCTGCTGCTGCTGCTGCTCCTGCCCCTACTGCGACGGTTGTTCGTTCGTCATTCAGAGGAAATTTGGAGGCAGCGCGGACAACGAACAATTGGTCCACATTTTTGTCACACTATTACCCTAAAATCAATCGTTTTACGGCCTACCACCAAACATCGATGGTAGTACGGACACAGCCTGGTGTATAGCAAACATGCACATAAGCAAACAGAAAATAAACGTATGCACGCGAACGAGTAAACTGGGAAGACCGACTGGCCGACCGGTCGGCCAGTAGGCCAGTCGACTGACAAGAGTTGCATTCAGGCAATAGACATGCACAAACACACTGAAACACAAACACAGCCACACAAGATACACGTAAGCATAGACCCACAAACACAACGCATACAAACAACCATGGAGATGTCATAGAATTTGTGGTCGAAAACTCTGGCAACCGTGAACAGCTCTGGACTAGCTGCAGTAATACTGACTACTTCAGGCTGGGCATTGCTCCCCCGTTAACAGCTCTCCCCCCCTCATGTTCAAAGAACAATTAAGACCAAGCCAGCAGTAGCAACAAACAGAAAGCAGGTACGGACAAGATCAGTTCACGAGGGAGCAAACCAATTTCATGTACGTGTTAGATGGCTTAATCACCAATGCGTTCCTATGGCCAATGGTGAGACGCCTTCTCGTGCGTTCACAGTTATGTCTACCGGCTTGACAGTTTTGTGCTTCACATGATTACATTGAGCTAATACCGCATCCAATCCCGAATAAGTATTGGAGTTTGATAAATTACATGTCGGGTGATAAAGCTCAACAACGTTTGGATGAACTGACGCATTCTAGGTTTAATGTGGCTAAAGACAGCAGGTCCATCTTTCAAACGAGCACTTCTATCAATAATAGTGATTAGAGAAGAAATAGTTTTACTTTTATTTTACTTTCATATAAAAAAAACATTTTCTAAAAGCTGAAAAGATTGCGTGAAGATTGACAGAAGGAAGTGATATACCCGGGTCTGGCGACTTTGGGCGCAGTGCTAGCCTCCTGCACGATACAGAGGTCAGTGGTGTTACTTTGACCCATACTTAAACTTCCAAAAAAATATATCACAATGCTGCATGATTTATGTCTCGCTGCATATCAACATGGTGTATACTACAGAAAAAACAATGTCTATCCCTTACTTTGACATGGTAACAAATTAAATTAAAACACAGTAAAATAGACAAGCCTAAAGGAGGAGGCTCAGGCAGAGCCAAATAACAATGGAAGGGACAGACTGACGTAAAGTCCCTTTTTGTTGACACATTTTCCATCGATTGATACAAATGGCCTCAGCGAACCATGGCAACCTCACGTTTCGAGCCTTATAGACAATCCGGACCGCCTTATTTCTGCCGACCTGGTGTTGCTTCATTGGAAGTTGTCGAGCCATGGTTTATATAGGAGTCTTGTAGTTTCAGCCACCTTTGCTGTGCTGTGAACTTTAATTCGACTGAATCCTCCCATTTACGGTATGTTCAATCATCTGATTACATGGTAGTCGCTCTTTTCCGTCCACATGGATCGTTCCGTGCCTATATTGGAGCTGGTACGTCCGATTATCATTGACGTACATATACAGACTTTCTTCGCCGGAGTTGTGGGTAATCTGGTTGTACGACAGATGATTTTGGATTCAGCTGTACAGATACATGAACCAAAATGGATGAATCAAATGAATTTTTCGGTTAAATGTAAAAATCTTTTCGTGCGAAGAATCAGCTGTTTGTTCAACATGCATTTATTTATACGAACAGAGAGTGATCGCGTTTGATTATATGCAACTCATCATCAGAAGACGATGTATACCGTTTTATTTGTCCACCAGAAATGACAGAAACGAGGGCAGCTCCAATGTACCGTGCACGTCTTCGTAAGGCAGTTGAAAAACGATCGCCGAACTGGTTGATCGTGAAATGGTCTTAATGGCCTTGTTTTGCTCTGATACCTGAGAATACGGTGTATTTGGGCTTGGAAAGTGAATTCTGGGAAAGAAAAAAGGAACGTGAATGAATGCATGAGGCCACCGTCTATTGCATTGGGCCGTTCAATAACTTCAGATGCATCCTGAAAGAAAAATGATAGCAGCATTTGTCTGAGCTTCTCCGTGTATTTATTTCAAAGTATATTTTTCATGCTACACCATCCCTCTGAAGAGGATGACTCTGCTTTAGAACCAAAGTGTGTGTTTACGGAATTGCATTTAGTCCCGTCATTGCAGACAGTTGTAAATTACCATCGCTTGAGTTCCAGGAAATTCACTACTGCAATCCCTAGGTCATTGATATTCACGCATCACAGTAATGGTAAGATAAAACTGGATCCTTACAGAAGATTGCGGCTTACGCTTTCGCTACGCAGTAAGTTAGAATGAATGCAGCTACAACAGTTCTGTCGTGACACTGGCAGGACGCTAACTGAGCTGACCAAATCAAACCTTTCCCCCAAATTCTACCCGACCTGAAGACTTGAACTCCCACATTCTTAGGTTCTCGAGGAATTTACTGCACCCGGAACTGACATATCTGCTAGATAGAGTTCTGTACTGACCTAGTCTCAGATCATCTTGCATTACTTACCATGAGCAGCGAGAACGATGAAACTGACCTGTCCTCAAATAGGAGTTAGTCGCCTAAAATTAAGATAAGGTTGTTTAAATAAAAGAACTAAAGGATACACAGTTTAAAGACCTTCTCGTGCAAGTATGCTGATGACATAGTTGTCCCTCAACTGATCCTGACTGTTTCCGTCAAATTCAAGATTGTTTAAATCAAAGTTTTAGTTGGTCTACACCCCGATATTTTATGCTCAATGTCACCTTAAAACAGGCACTCATTATCAAACCCTTTTGAGTACTTAGGCTGAACTTGCTGTTATTAGAACTATCATCACCAAAGCAGACTCGCCAAATCTCTTGGGGTTATTTATCATATAATCTTTCTTGGTTCAAACCTGTAGAAAACACTTACATTAGGGTTCGCAGACTACCGTTCTACGCTTTTAGACTTTAAAAGCTCGGCGTTCCCCTAAATGTAATTCTTAAATTTGTGACTGCATGCATTCTTCCACACTGGTTGTACTATTACCCAGTATTTTTTCCTGGTCTAAAGGATAAAGACCATATTCCTTTCCAGATCTCCTAAACTTCTTTCCCGTTGCAATGGCATTTCAAAGACCGTTCCGGTTGATTTTATTTTGAGCAAGCATTTCAATTCATGCGGTAGATTTATCAGACATACTGTCAAATGAAGAACACTGCCTGCATACCCATCCCAATAAATTGGTGTCTCATTCGAATACGCATTCCAAATTAGAGTCATTGTGCACGTACGACCACATACCAAAACAGCATTATCCCTTATTCTGCTCTTTTCTTAATCAACCCATCAAATATCATTAGTGACTTGAAAAATCATCTGTCACATTAGGATTTTATCACATCCGTTTGTTTTTCATTCAGTATATTTTTTCCAATGCCTAACGTTTTCCTCACTGTAACTTGTCAAAAGTGCATAAGGCTCAACTTGACTTGACTATTCTCCCTTGGTAGTAGACAACCACACTGTCCATCTCACTCTGCCGGGTGTGCATTACTTTCGCTACTGCAAATCCCAGATCGTAAGGTTTCATGATTCTACTAATATTTATCACTCAATGACATAATAAAAAGTCAATAGCAATGAACTATCATTCTGAATAGCAGTTAAAGTGTATGGCGGGACATCGGCAAAAATGTTTCCATTTTTGGATGAGCACATTGAAAATGAAGATAAACACTTTGGAGAAAAGCTTTTTTAATTTTAAACTCATCTTTTCCGTTTGAACACCCTCTTCCGGAGTCCGTCTCAAGGGTTTTCGATCGATTCACATTTAAATTATCTTCCACATTTCATCAATGACGCAGATCTTCGTGGTTTGTAAATGTTTTCTTTGTAGATTTTTTCATTTCGTAACATAAGGAAATGATGAACTAATATAAAAGACCTATTCGTCGAGCCGTTATACTTAATGCAAAGGATGATAGGTACCTCGCTGACAAAGACTTGCATGTTTGAGGAATTGCTATGGAATTCATTTTACTTCTGTTATTTTACATTTTCACGTTTGGAGTTTCATCGCGCATGATCATGATGGCTTACTCTTCGGGGTGATACAAATGTAAACTTGCTAGTCAGAGCTGGCAGATTAATTGCTGTCGTAAACCGAGAATGATGTGAAAACCTTCGTCTATCTTTTGTCAGTTCATTACCGCTAGAATAATTGTATTCTCGCTTTTGTAAGTCCCTTTTCCTCAGTCGGTTTTCCCATTTTATATTAGCTAACCTCTCTTCTGATGTCAGTTTATTTGTTGATTCTTTATCCACACACACTTTGTACACTGCTGCAGTCCATTTTAATCGCATTAAGAAATCTTTCTTTGAACAACATCGCGTACCGCAAATCTTTTAAATTTTCCCACACGGCTTGGTGTCCGACTAGGTGATATCCTTTTAAGCACTCCAGAAATCATTTTAGTTGTGAAGCGGCCCTTATCAGCACATCAGACCTTTGCATTACTTTTGTGATCCAGAAGTAAATGTTATTGTTGGTACACGTTGTCATTGCCAATTGTCACGTCTGCCTCCAGAACTAAAAGAAGGAGAAATTGTTCTTTTCACAGCAACTAGGCAAAGGGATAATATCTCTTCCAACTTTTATAGAGTAGCAAGCTTGGATTAGCGCATTCCTTTATGAAAAGGCACCAGGCCCTCTTGATTTTCTCGGGTGTGGGTTTCACTCCTTGGGAGATCGTTAATTCCCCACAGGCACTGCTGACGAGTCCCAAACAGGACAAAAAAGCTGTACAGTGTTGGTTATCACAAACGCTCCTATCTCTTCCAACAATTTTCCAGTCTTTTGCCGGTACCGAAAACTCTTTCGATTGTTTGTATCTTATCTATCACCTAATTGTTGCTTTTATTCCTGTTGTCTTTTGAAAATTTGTGCACTCATGCCGACAGATTCGCATCGCCTCAGTTTCGTCCTGATACAAGGGATGACATGACTGTCAGGTGCACTGATTTGAAACAACTCTCAGTCTCCATGAGGATGAAGATACAGCACACGAATCGCATGCAAACTGAAACTCTTTTGGAAAACGAGAACTGTGGTGATGAGGTCAGCAGTGAAGCCGCTCTGTGGTGCACAAATGAGCTCATTCTCGGGTGCAGAGCAGTTAAATGGTCACCTAGCTCAACGCTACCCCTATTTCCGTCAATGGAAGAAGCTTTTAAGCACGTGAAACACAATAATGCCTCATTATTCCCAGCCTGTTGAAAAAGTGTGCCAAATAGCTTTATCGATTGCTGAGTAGATCAGTTTGTGTCCTGCAGAAGTAATCTTGATCAGTGGAGATCTACCCGAATAACGTCCCACCCAAAACTATTGACCAGTTGTATGCACATGAAGACTATTGAAAGCTTTCGAAAGGATAGATGGTTCTGAACAAAAGTTACTCTTTTGTCTGATGGTTGCGGCTCTCTTTAATTTGCTTATAATCCAATTCGTTCTGCTATTGCTGCAGTTGCCCACGTTTTTCATCCCCTTACATTCTCATTAGGTTAAGGGCCTGCCACCGTTCGCTTCATTTTTACCGATAATGTTAATACTTTCAAGTCGCTCCACAGTGACATTCTCATCCAACGTCTTTACAATTTTTTTCTGTAACTTGGTTTGCTGAATTCCTTATCAGTAACTTCTCATACAGGACAATTAACTCATTGTTTATTCCATAGATTCTCAGGGTGCGAATTCGTCGATCTTTTTTCTGTAAACCAATGATCTCTATCATTTCCAACTTGATCTGGGAAGCTGATTATGTGATAATTGGATGTATCCTGACCGGTATTACGCCAGGTCCAGGACTGATTTTATCAAATTCTTAGTTGTTTTGCAGTTTGATCTCTAATATCTAATGTTGATAAATACGTTTATGTTAATTTCGATCCCAAAATAGATCTCCAGCTTTAAATTAGTTTCAGCAACAGGTCAGAGCTTGTTATCAATGGCAAAATCCTTCCCAAGGCTGACTTGGAGTCACTCAGTCGCGTCAACTTTCTTAGTCCAAATGTGTTGAAAATATCTACACTGGGGTTTATAAAATTTTAATCAACACATTCAGACTTTATGTATATAACTTGATCCTTAAATTTGTGGCACCTTGCATGCATCTACACTGCTACTCAGTAGTTGCCCATTATAAAGAACAATGATCATACCTTTATTTCCAGCTCTCTGAAACTTCTTCCTAGTTGCAATCGTATTCCCAATACTGTCTGGGATTTTTTGCTTGCACGCATTTTGATGAGTGTGATCGATTGGCCACCAATTTACTGCCTGTCCATTTTAATAAATTTGTGTCCCATTCACATCCTACCTGCTCGCANACATCCTACCTGCTCGCATTTCACGCTTTTCCCTGTACTTACTACTAATTACCGGACTGGCGTCATCCTTGTCTTACTTGCAAACGATTTTTCACTTCTCACTCGTGCTATGAATACATTTCGCGATTGTCTAGCTTGTCGAAAACGCTGAAAATGTGTCCTGTTAATACAAAAAGCTTATTTTTGGCTTGACTTTGATTTGACTAGGTTAGAGTATTCATAACCCCTGGAGAGTTACGCAAGGGCTAGGTCAGTTACTCGCAATAATCTGGCAAAGATTAGTTTGTTCGTATCATGTGCAGTAACTAAGTGGAACAGTTCGGGCACCTGCAGAATAGTTACAGGGTTAGTATACCCTGAAGTACGGGGCTTGATCCCCAGACTGATGAGATCGGACAGGGTGAAGGCAGCTGCAAAGTTCTTTCCGTCCCATCACTTCGAATTCGATTTGCTGCCTGAGCACCGAAATACATTTTTCATTTACATGCTTATTGACAGACTACCATACAGTTTCCAAAATGCACTTGGAATCATCCTGATTTCCCCATTTTAGATAAGATTTCGAGGAAGATATCAAACCTATCATTAAAATAAATGAATGGAAAAGTGAACTGAACAGATTGGCTTTATCACGGATGGCGAATCTGAACGGATTTTGACCAATGTTTGAAACGTGTGTACAATAGTTCCTCTCCCTCGACGTTTTAAATAATACATTTCTAGTCGGAACTTTGCAGTAGAATTACTATTGAAAACGCATTTGGCAAAACTAAGATAAAGCAATATGGATCTTTTTGTTTCATCACCAGTGAGAGCGAGTACCTATCCGCCTGGGAATGATGGTCGAAAAATTAAAAAAGTACATAAGCTTCTTTCTTAGAATCCATTTTGAATTGAAGAAAAAAAGAAACATTAGAAGACCAATAAATACTTGGATAGTCCGATGAGCTCACCGAAGTCGTAGAGATCTACGAAGATCAAGTTCATTGATGGAGAGCATCATATACTGTTTGGTAACCAGAAACACCGCTTCCATCAGAAAGGTTCCTACCTCTCCAACAATTTCCTGGCGCATGAGTGGTAGGCGCAGGCAATCTATGGACATAACCTTTTGATCGCAGTAAAAAGTTTGATAAAATCCTGAACAATTAGATGGTCACGAATAAAAGCTTTTTCTGAGTCTCATAGTCGATTTTCAAGTGGATTGAAGATTTTACAGAGGGAGGTCCTTCTCTGTCAAACTCGCCAACTCTCGTATTAATGGAATAGGAGCGGCACTGAAATGCTTCAGGGTTCTAGCTCTTGATTCATTCTGTTCCTTTTATACACCAATAAATTACCGTGGATACCCACTGCGACTGAATTTATAGGACTCTATCCGTATATGGATGAGATGCCCAAAAATATTTGTCTATACGGAGGGCGAAGACTTCAAATGCCAGATTGCTAATGGGTCTCCTGATTAACAGTGACCTCGTTGGTAAAAGCTTCAGGTCAAATTGGCAGAGTATGTGCCTCAGCCAGGAATACTCCGAGTTCTTGCAGTACATGGACCCATTATGCATTCAGGCTACCATATACAATTGACGTTCGTCCATACCTGTAGTTTGGTTGAGCTACTGTGTGCTCATGTTTAAAATATTTCCAAACATTCTTCCAAGATTCCTGAGAAGTTTAAACATTTCATGGAGTTGCCCCCATTCTGTTTTATTCCTTCAATTTTACTTATTTACTTCCGCCATCTCAAGTTTAAGTTTTTTGATTAATTTACTGTATGTATCTAAGAAATTGCGCTTTCAGTGAACAACTGTATCATACAAAATGTCTCAAATTTGATTGTTTTTCGATTTAAACAGAATGAACAAACCCAATAAAATGCGATCCTCTTATCACCATTCTGGTCACAGTGGGTTTTTAAGCAGTAGAAAAGAAAACATGACAGGTTTATTGTGATATTTGAACGAACTCGTTTTTTGTTTTACTATTGCATCTATTCATATGATTCCAGTCGGAGATATTACTTTTAACAACTACAATTTACTCGAGCTAGCTGAAAAAAGATGCAAGATCCTTAAACGTGTAATGTATTTATCACACAACATTTACCATTTGACTGGAAACAGTGAGTAATATTACAATCTTGATCAACATTTTTATTCAAACTGAATAAATACTTTTACATTTTTGATTTTCCCAAAACAGCGTTCACTTTACACAAGATATATTTAATTAGGCGAAGAAAACTTCGCAAAGTGAACTTTGGCGGAGATCTATTACAAACACCATAGGTGGAACGAACACTTTTCAATGTCGTCACGTGCGTCAGATTTTGCATAAAACCACAACTCACTGAAGGCTCACTTCTTGAGCAGTGTGAGGACACATGGACAGTTGAAATCATTTGTACTCCGAAACATTACAATCTATCAGATAAACATCATAATTTCGACCAACGAACAAAAACTCAGAATCATTAGTTTGTATTGTGGAATCTCACAAGATTCCAATTGGAAAGATTTTGCGAGGACTTGAAAGCTGGTATTTGACAGTCACACGCACACTATTGTCTGGAATACTACGGGCCACATAACTTGGGTTGTAGCAAAGTGAATTGCTAGTCATTCATGAGCTAGTGACAACTGAAAGAAGGATACACGTAGATCGAAAAAAACGTGCGCAGTAACAGGTACCGCGAATACGATTTTTTGGTTCGAACTGAATAACGCAGCTAGCACGTTCAGAAAAGTGACAATTAAACAATTGCAAAATTAAATAAGTAGGCGGAAAGGATATTCCTCGTTTCTCAAATGATAATTTGTTGTTAGTTTCGGTATTCTGTCTCTGGTTGACATTGCCAGATCACACATCGGGCCAGTACTGCCTAACTCAGTGAAATTCAAGGCTGATGGAATTCTGACGATTCGGATCGGAGTAAGAATATAAACTGGGATTAGAAACGCGAGAAAGGATTACACATATCCTATGATTTTTGTGTGTGTGAATGATGTTCAGACATTGCACGAACCTTCCTGGAAGATCAACTAATTCTGACAGATAGGTTTTGTTTTGGACCATTCGCACGTATGCTCACTTTGCTTCGAGTTCACAAGATTGAAAAAATTGCTACAACCACAACTCACGTGACAATGAAAGGGGACATCCAGTCCCATTGTTCTAGGACACAAGATAGATCTAATAAACCAAACTGCTCATCTCTGTTGGCCTTTCACACAAATCGGGTACTTCTGAAGCAACCGGAAGTACAATATCCGTGTTGGCTTCTTTAAAGAAAACACCCAAAAAAATCATCTAAAATATGTAAAACACTCCAATCGTATTTGCAAGCTGCTCTGCAAAGGTTGTCCTGCAAAATACATTAGGTAGACAGACGGAAAGACAGACAGAGACAAAAAATAAGATCACACAGCACAAAAGGAACGAGAGTTTATGACTAATCAACAAAAAATGCCGTAAAATACTGAAATCGGACTAAGCAATCTTACTTCGCTCCACATCCTAATAGCATCGATGGAAATAAACAGAGAAAAACAATCTAAATTTATCGGAAAACAGAGTCTATTTCAAAGCTTTGGTGTTTGGCGCTCCGGTCAAATGTATGAGCCGGATTCATGAGGGAAAGCTTACAGATATCAATAGAAAGCGTCACTATCAATAATTGACACCTCAACGCCCTGTTGACCTCAGATAACACATTCTTACGAGCAGAAGTGGCATGAGCGGATGTGCGCGACACCTTATCTCATTAACTTACATCCCAACGCACGCTCACACAAGTAGGTTGAGATTTTGATAGCAGCTGTTAAAGTACAATTCCTGAGTCATTCGGTTGAAAAATTGTCCAGAAGAAGGTTGTCAGCAGTGACCGAAACGTCAACTTAATGGTACCTCTACCGACAAGGCACGTGTAAATGAGATTAAAACCTTGATTAAATACTCACCAACAAGATGAGTGACTAGCTTACGTACGGTGTGTACTTTTCGGATTTGCTCTCGAATCGGATCTACCGGTGTTCACTACTTAAACACTGATTTCCTTTATAGATATTTGTCTCCTCTCCTCACCTATTTTATTTTGTTATAAATTGTGCTGTATTTAGCCAGCTAAGGTAGCACCGAAAATGAGCTTGTTTGCTATTTTGTGTTCTCATGGCAAATCATTTTCCACAGAATCTTACTTCATGCATTTTGTCTACGGACGATGATAAATATAGCATATACAAATAGCAAGTTATTGGGTATTCACCAGTAGTGAAACAATGAAATCAATTTTGTGTTGATTGTTTAATCTTTACTCTTCTCACAAACTAAAAAGTATTCACTCATTGTGAAGATAGATACTAAGTCATAAAGTTAGATTTGTGACAAAGCTGTTTAAGCGATAGATCCCTGAAAATTTATGGAAATTCCAATAGTCATGTTCTCTGCTAAATTTGTTAATTGTGAAACACGGGATCAGTTTATGTGATGGTCGAGGACTGGGAGAATGTGGTCAATCGCGTTGCAGTTGTCTCATCATTCAATAATCATGTTAAAACTCAATAGATTTCTTACTTTCTTTCTTGTTCACTGAGTATACAAATGCACGGTCAACTTTTAGGAAGGGAGCCGTGGCCATACAAAGGCTGTCTGGGAAGATACAGAAATGGGGAAGATGGGCAGCGGTGGAGTGGTTCGAACCCGGGATTCCTGGGGCACTATTTTGGTGACCCTAATCACTTGATGAGCACCGCCCAATGGATGAGGTTCTGAGAGAATACACCTGGTTGCATGCACATATACACTGCCAGCTGAAGAGAAAACTCGCACGAAAACACGAAAGGATTAGCGCCCACAATTTCAGTCTGAATGTCCGCTGACTCGAAGATTTGATTATGTTCGACATAGTGCGCACCTCGACAACATCGTTTTCACTTGGCGAAATCCATCATAAGGCTGTTCACTTAATAGAAAAAATAAACCGTCCATAAGGTAGAAGATAGGCTGTCCAGTGCTTCCTAACTTTTTAGTTCACGCTGCGTTTACTCAGTACCCGATGGAATTGACCCCATGGTCAAACTAAAAACCCATTACTCTCGAGAATACTTAGTCTGTCTCTTATAATAATATTCACATTATAGTTACAGCTGTCTGTTGGTTGATTGTAATCAGCCTTGCAAATGGGTTGCAAATCGATTGACTATCAAAATCCAAAAGGAAAAGCAGCGACAAAGCAAAAATAGTTTGGTTGCAAGGATGGGGGAATAAATTGTTTAAAACCGGAACTAGACGACGCGAAGCTTATTTTTGAGATCACTAGGCTACTTATAAGTAACGTGTGGTCACGGTTGGAATAAGCTAACTGGAGCTTCATCTGTGTACCAGTGAAACATCTTGAAATGAGATGGAACCACTACACTATTCATCAAATATGAAATTACAACGTTAGAAAATTTTTATTAGTGGAGAAGGCATCTATTAGTTCCAAACCGTTTTAGCCAAAATGGTAACTAATTATATTCTGGGGTGTCTGCGGACACACTCAGGGATTGTTTCAGTAAACCACAAGCGAATTGTACATTTCTATAAGCCACAATGAGTAGAATGGAGGTGAGTGAGTAAAATTTCTCTGGAAGTACACAACCGCTTTTGCGGTGATTGCCGCTTATCAGGTATCCGGTTATCTCTCATCTAGTTTTTCGGATGGTTGAACAGCAGATGTATATTTTCAACACATCTCATCTGCAACACGGGGTGCGGTAGATTTGTACGGACATGTGGTGCTTAGGCAGCCAATTCGTGAAGCAAAGCAATGCACGTTTTAGGAATCTGGTCGCTTATTGATGACATTTTATTGTAACCTACACTGCGATCTATTGATCTGAGTACAGTGCAACAGGTACAAGCCAGTTGTTCATGCAACATCGTCAAGCGTTGTATAAAGCTCGGCTACCGTCCACCCTGATGACAAGCCCATGGTTTGAGTGCTTTACAGTGCTAAGCTAATGTCTGACGTCATTGTTTTTTTTATAAGTGCATCATAGCCCCTCAGGTCTATAGAATTCGCTTCCTTCCCTCTCAACGCTCATTTTTGTGTTAGGAGTAAGGCAGAATGGTTGTTCATGTAAAATGTGTCAAGGAACATACTCTATATTTAACATTCGTCTAAAAATTAGGAAAATAAAAGTTTCATTTTCCTTCATCACCAAATTACACGCAATTAAGTTTCCCGTTGAGGATTGAAATCACCGTTTTTTTCTTATTAATAAAGCAGTCAAGCAGCAACGTGACATCGGGCAGTTGCTAGCAAGCAGAAGTGTTTGCTGATTTCTATAATGCAGCTTTTCTATGGAGGGAATAAATTTATCACTCTCTTGGTAAAATGAGTGTTTGTGGCTCGTTTTATTTGGTAATACTCTGAGTGAATAGCCAGTTAGCGAAATCAAAGCGATATTCTGTGCAAAATGGAATGAGGAATGACATGATGCAAGCCAATATATTAGCGATCCACATGCGCATAGCTATTCACTAAAAATCCACCCGGTTTGGTGAAAAGTGAACAGAAGTTGTATCAGAGTTTGACAGTCCTGCGAATTTAGAGTATCCACCGAATTTTATTGATTTCAGTCTCACGTTTCTGTCTTTCCCCTTTATGGGCTGAAGTTAGGAAGATAGGGTGGAGAACGATAATGGGAGAGAGAGAGGAGAGGGTAAATGAGAGAAAGAGAGAACGGTTAGGACGATTTCCCAACATTCAGACAAGTGTACCATTAATCACGATCCCGAGTACGTTCTTGGAAATCTTCATAAAACAGGATTTTTCATCAACTTCTTGACAGATCGATTGCCAGTGCAGTTCAAACTATCGGAAATGCAAAGGGTGCATTGAAATTTTACGATTGCACTGGATTATGAGATCTGCATTCTGTGTAGTTGATCACTCACAACAGCACGGAACAAATTCATCCCTAGTTTACATGATAATAAAGACAGAGTTCATAGAAGGTTTCTTGACCGGAATTCATTGGTTTTCACTGAAGAATTACTCGACCTCGTGCATTTTTATGTCAAAATGTGGAAAACAGTGATTTAAATTATTTTCCATTTTCATTAGAACTAGTTGTGTTAGTCACTGTAATTTGGTACAAAAAGAATACTGATTGATATCAAATCTAATTTGGAAAATCTCCCTGATCCCTAAAACAACAAATATTCAGAGTATATCATTACAGAAGGTAAAACGGGACTAACAGTGACCTGCATCAGTCGCAGCAGTGCTTTAACTCTTTCATCTGATCATCCGGTAATTTTGGATCTCCTTTCTCCAACTGAAATTCATTCAAACTTGTATGCGTGATTGAACCGTCCCGTGACGCATATTTTGAATCCATAGATTTCTCTACGTATTGTTGTTGTTGTATTTATGATACTCAGTGACAGATAATCATTTTGTTGGTCCACTGCGATCCGACACCTCAGACAGGTTTTTACTTAGCTAGATCAGTCACAAAAATACCTCTTATAGGAAAAAATAATACCAACATTAGTGGGCTTTATTGAACCAAAATCACAACTGAAATCGGATCAGGGATTATTGATTTGTTGTCCCTATTTTTGATGTGACTGAGTTTCGCCAAAATGGACAGAACTGATGCACTCCAATGGTTATTTGTCACGAAGCTCAACAATATTTCTTTTACTCATCACTTTCTTCCAAATCCAACCCACCATGTCCATTTTTGTATATTTCACCCTCACGCATAAACAATTTTTTGGCACTTACTCTCCACACACATTTTCTCTAGTCCGCCGCAGAGCACTCTCAGCGTGAAGATTTGTGCCTCTAAGCTCAACAGGGACACAATTATGGCATGTATGGCTAATCTATTCTAAAACAAAACGAAACAATTGTTCAGTACGCATTGTCGGTCACCACACATCAAATTTTCGTCTCAAATAGATCAAATGTAAGTAGCTCATCAAAACTAAGGTAGAAAAATAAGCAAACAAACCCATCCGTATCATATGCACAATTGTTTATCTCACAAATGTATTGGTCAGGATACCAACCGAATGGATTCAATCTTTCTGTCTCTTTTTTCGCTTGTGTAAACGGTCTTTCCTGTTTATACCATTGATGTTGTATTCTGCGCCATGTCATACAAAAGCGACGCACATCACGCATATGACCTTGAAAAATATACTTCCTCTCAACGAAAGCCGTGTACAATTTCTAACGCCGAAGCGAGCTAGGTTGCTTTTCATTCTGCCCTGCGTAACGACACTTCCAAAGACACCTGTTGGAGGGGGGAGGGGGCGCATCGCCCATAGTGTTTGTATACAACATAAAACTGAAAATGCGTCTCCCGTGTGTTGTTATCCTTAAATTCGTTTCTGTAATTTTATATGTTTAACAGTAATCACCCATAACACTACCTAATTCCTCTTTAGCTAATGCGGCTACTATTGGTGTGACCACTCACAGGAACCTTACTATTTTCAGTTATACTGTAAATTGCACATTTACTATAGTGCCACGACTGAAGGTATCCGCACACACGCACACACGTTGCCGCTGCTGTCTGCAGTACGCCTCCTAATGCTGGTACACTAATACCACTTTGGCTACTCATCATATAACTGGCACCGATACTTACTGTAGCTATGAGTTTATTCTAACTCTGTAACCAAGTGTATTAATATCCTTTGTGTGAATCATAACTAATGTGAGAGGCTGATATTCTGTTTGTTCTGCAACTGCCATAATGACCAACTTTGATGTCTAGTTTAATAACAATCAATACCAGCATTTTTCCAAAACCCTTTTTCAACTATATGTACTACAACAATAATTTCCGGAAATTATATGGTTACTAATTGTTTGACTGCAACGGTTACTCGTATATTCCTAATGCAACAGTTATTACTATATATATTGGGACCCTCAACACTGCCACCTAATTTGCTCATCGATGTATATCCTCTGATTGATCGCAGTTCCATTGATGAAAATTAATTATTTTACCACTGTCTAGTCAATCCGCAAAAGTAAATAACTTGCTATTTTGTGAATGACCTTTATTAATGATGAAATCAGTAGTGGTGATCACACTTTTATCATTACGTTATCATCACTGTAATGAAAGATTATTGTTACTGCTATCTTATTAACCTACACTGTAAGGCCAATAATGGATTGGGGACCTGCTGATTAAAGTTTCAATGTAACTCTGATGAAAAAAATCAACTAGCATCTTAATCATCGCCACTAGATTAGGCATAATTCTCAATACTGTTATTAATATAATTGATACCATTAACCAACAGCCTAGAAGCATTTCTACTATTAATATAACCATTTATCTCTCTGGTGCCAATGCTGCCGGCACTAGGACTACACCAGCTCATACTTTGACTACTATCCATATATTCGTCACTGCAACACTGGCGCGATTATCCAATATGTATGCATATTTATATAGGGCAAATTCTGTTCCCACAGCTAGTAAAACAATGATAGCATATGTCAGTTGGGAAGTTCTTTGCCGTCTATTACCGACCATGGGGCTTTTACCTGCTTATCGTCAGAGGACGCCACTTGGCCCTGTGCTAAATACCGAGTGTGCTGAGGGCCATGTTTTGAAAGGTATCAAAGTTGCGCTTGGGTAAGCATATGTGAACTTTGTACATTATCCAGGTTTTCCACGGGCAGTCACTGAGATCATTTGACGAAAATATATGTAGAGGCAAAACAGCAATCATTAAAATGAAATTCTTTTTACTTCCTATTTCAGAATCCTATTTATGGTACATATATTTTTGAGGAGGAGATCTTAGTCAATCCAAGGCTGCCTTCGGAAATACCGAAACGAGGTAGACAGTCAGCAAGTGGAAAGAATGGAACCGTATGACCTTCACGTTATTTCTTTCATAGCCATAAACCACTTGACCCATTCACGAAATCCCTGTATTCTATCCGTATTCGCTGTGCACGTTCGATTGTTTTGACAGCCCGAGGTGGTTAATGCTGAGGTTGCTACTTGAGTGCTCACTTTCTGGGTTCTCTTGGAGTAAATACGGAAATGACTGAGTATGAAAATTTGTGTTCTTTCCAAAGTGAAATTCACCAAACTGGAACCATGGATGGAATTCATGCTCCAGTAAGAACACGGGGATGAAATTAGCTTCACACCGAAGACAAAAGAGGTGCAACAAATAGCACTGAATTCACCTCTAATTTCGAATTAGATTGGTTTCTGCACCACTTAAAACGCCACATGCACCAGTAATTTTACAGACACGATCTGGAAAGTAGGCAGACATTAACTTGCTTCGTCCTATTTTCTGCACGCCCATCCCGGGAGCAAAAACCAAAGAAGCAAACAAACTTACTTGGCTCCGGCCATGCTCGCTCTGGTGATTAAGCATTGCAGCATGAATGCACCTACAATGATTTTATGTGGACTTTTGTTAGCATAGGTAGGTGTAGGTTTTTCAAACAAGGCGCAGAACGAAGAACAAGCTTGTTATTGGTAATTTTTTATCATGCCAGTACATTACAATATACATTACTGATTGAGGATAAAGATCCAAATCATGGGGTAATTATGTACACAGACTGATCAAACTCGTGTGCCCCTATGACTGTCCCGACATCTCTTCATCTCATTTCATGTCGTTTTGGGCCTCGTGCACGGGAATCTGTAGTATTATCCCACACCACACACCCCAATTCTCTTATAGTATCCATTTATGCAGTTACTTCTGGTAGTCGAATACCTCATAGACTTATGATTTCTCGGTTTGGACCACCATCAGCGGTGTACTAGCTGTGTGATGATCAAAACTCGTTGGAAGTTATTTATGAGAATGACCTACATGCATGACACAAATATTATAATTCCACTTTCTATAAACACCCCGTACCGCACTTCATTCTTAAACGCTCGAAGGATTCGTTTTAAAAGGGATTTCAACAAATTGGCAATAAAATCGTACATGTCGTTTTATTTTCAGTGCACGCCGCACCATGAACTCTAACGACTACTCTCAAGGTAACTGATATATCCCCATCTTCAACACAGAAGGTTTTCAATTATATTCAGATCTGGGTTATATACATCATAGAGTTCAAATGATTTCTCTGATAAACGTGATGTGCAACATGACACGTAGTGTTATCTTGGAAAAACATGAATTTTCCAAACGCTTTGAGAACAGAATAATGGCCGAAACCTGATTGATGATTGCAACGAATTTCGCACTATCCCGGGTACCATGTGCAAGAGCTCAGCAAAAAGCTCACCGTGTTTAATTCGCATTCAACTTATCAGAAGGAACGGATATGTTTCTTGTGGAGAGTGGATTAAATTTCTTTAGATAACTAGGTCAATAAATGATCCACCACCGTCACCACCACTCCTTTCCCCTGCCTGGAGAGCGGAAAGGCATCAAAACCGGTTGTGCCCTTCTGGCACATTTTGTCTAATTATTGATTAAATACGGCAAATTTGCTCTGATGTCCAATTCGTTTAGGTTAGAGTCATCCAACCCACAAAGTCAAACACTTAATCATCGAGATGATTCTTCGAATCGATTCCCTAGCAGGCGAATGAAGTTCGCATTGCCCAATTTATAAATATTTTATATAATCTGTTTGGATCTTTCGATGCATTAGAACAATTATTACCGCTACTAGTCTCTAATGATTCGATAATCGTTAAGATTGATGGAAATAGTTTGGAAGCTTAATATTTCATCTGGAAGAAAAAGGAGAAGGGAAGCTAGTGAGATTTCCTGCCTCAACTAAACAACAAATTTTTTCTTCAGTATCAAACAGTGATTTGTAAGCAGTTTTCTTTTGAAATTTTCGTATCTCCGAACAATTTATTAATAATGGATGAGTATTTCTACCACCTACCTCAAATTTGTTGGTGAGGTGAAACGGGCGAAAAATGATCAAGATAGAAACTCGACTTCATTTCAACGTAAGCTTGACTAAATCAGTCCTATGAGATGTTCACATTGTATGACCTCATTTTGGAAACTTGGGTAACTGTATTGTATTTTGTTTCATTTATACGTACATATAACGGAATCATTGACCTCTCAACGGGATCCCACCAAGGTTAAGAATGGAATCTGCATCTGCTGAGGGAGAACTTTTCCAAATTGAACAGATTAAATGGTTTATTTTTTGTGAAAAAAACATTCATCAGACAGGGTTAAAGGGCTGTGTATTATTGGAAAAATTTAAAAATATTGCACAGCTGTTTCATTCAGTCTGTATTAAGGCATTCTAACTAATAGAACCTGAAACAAGTGGTTGGTAGTCGGATTCCCTAACTACTTAGATTGCCTAGAGTGATCAGCAGCAGCTTGCTAAATATTGGCTAAATATTGTCATTTGCATAAGTCTACCACAGTCATTAAAATTGCTACAGTTCAAAAAGCTGTGACCGACTACGTGATTCATGAATTCTTGACCAACACGTACTGTAACTGGGCATGAATGATTTCAGAATGCGGTGAGTAAAATGGAATTATGCAAGAGATTCTACAGTGAAATATTTGTGATACTTGTGTGATGTTCCTTAATCAAGGAAATAACCTAGAGCTTTTAAACTGACCCGTGGGTCGATTTCTAAAATTATTTGTCAAAAGTGATTCCATGGTTAATCTAACTGCGAATTGAAATTAAACACTGAATTCAGTTAGTTAGGTTCTTTTGAGGAAAACTACCTGAATCTTCTAATGAAACCAGATCTACTAGGATTTTTTTCATTATTATTTATTATATTCATCTTATTCCTTGATCCAGTTGACCAAATAAGGTGATGTGCTCTAAAGATGGCAACTTCAGTCAAATACGAGGTTTATTTATGAGAGATACGGAAAACTAAAACTATAACCAGATATCCTACCTAAATAAAAACACTTATTTGGAGCCCCCCATAATCATTTCACGTGAAAACCCGCACTCTTATCGTAAGCTGTTCTGTCTTGTTACATACATAAGCAAGTAAAATTGTTTTCTCATTTTATGAATGCATTTGAGAAACAGAGTATATCAGAATGGCACCTTTTCTTACTAACCTGATTATTTATTACGAAACACTCACAGTGAATGTTACCGTCAAATGCGTAACCAGTTTTCTGAGTTTAAATAATATGCATTACGAATTTCCAATGGACAGAAACCACATTTCACTCTGGAACGAACATCTGCAAAAGCAACATAGGATTTGCTCATCACTGAAAACCGGTATATTATTGATAGATATCAGTCGATCCGAGAATTTGGTCGAAGCTTTTCCTGGGGATGTGCCTCTTCGTATGTTATGTGTAACAGATTTGAGCACTCAATGCGATCAAGTCGAGCAATTTTCAAAGACTACCAATACCCAATCGTTATTTCTTCTTAGTTTTAAAGCCGATACTTCCGTTCATAACAACGAACCATCTTCAGTTAACAAGCGCCCATTCCCTATGTTGTCATCATTATCGCCAACAATGTCAACCTGCATACAGTGCTACATAAAATATTCATTGCTTGAGCGCATTAATAAATACCACAGCAGAACAGCAAATGACTCTGAATGCGTTGGAAAGAGGTTTGAATTCCGTGATTTCGGTACATATGTTACGGCTCGTCACACAAACTGGAAGATGAAATAGGAAGTTGTGTTTTATGCACAGTGCTTGTTATGTTTTTTCTAAGGTCTATTAAAACACCTTGTTATTATAATGATATTAGTCTGAGTTTTGCCAGTGTGTCAAGAGATCCTTTATCACTTAGTTCACTGCAGATGTCCGTTACATTAGCAAATTCAACAATTTGGTCAATGAGGTGCTCGCATCATCACCTCAGTCACATCACCAACCTACCAATAGCTTATCTGAAATGACATTTCACGGGACTCGAAGAGAAAACCAAAATCAACTTGATCGAAGTGTCCCATTTCTCACTTTGCACGATTTTCTTGTGATGCTTTAACTGAAAACCATTTATATCTTTCGGTCTTCGTCTAGGTATTTTTTCGCCTTCAGTTATTCTCTTATCCTTATGTTCGTGCCGCAGTCAAACTCATCTGTAATCGTCTTTGGTATTGTTTTGAATAATAAATTTCATTCCTATGCACTAAGATTGCATGAACTTGTGCTACTTATTTACATATTCATATTAGGCATTTAATTTCCAGTTTGACTCTGTTGTGCTTTGCTTATTCAGCAGCAAGCTCAGTATTCAATACGGATCCAGAAAATGCCAGTCGTCTATTATTGAAGACATATGCACTTGAAATCGTGGTATTTATTTGTTGTCATGCCACAGGCCATTTGGAATTTCTGTATAAAAAACATCTCCCAACTGTGAAGTTAAACAATATTTCGCGTGATTCGAGCTACGATGCATTACATGTAACCACCCTTGGGATGAGAAGAAGACTGTTGTGTTTTTGAGCGTTGTTGGAAAAAGTCACTCATTAATTGGTTATGAACGATGCTATCCCAAGAAGCTTATATCATTGAAATAAAAGAATATTAATAGAAATGGCTGCTTAGTCATATAAGACCAATGAATTCGAAAATTAATAACGTGCAAAATTCCAGCGGATTCAACATGGTGATTCTTAGAACATTCATGATTTTATTCTATTGTTCCAGACCCAAACTACTTGTGGCGATTCTGGTGATCTGCTTAATATGCAACGTCGTACAGACTCGTTGCTCGTGTCGTTTGCCCTTAAATAGAATGAAGACTAATAACACTGTTGTAGGGTTCTACTTGCGTGCTTGTGGTGGCTTCGGACAGAAAGTTTAACAAGCTCGAGAGTTGTCACCACCTTTGGTCTGCCCGTTCCGCATGCATGCTTTCGTATGGTTGCAACCATTGATTGCTTGGAGCATTCGCTCGTGCATCTTTCTCCTTTGTGGCGTAGATTCCGCCAGGATCATCGATATCCTGAGACAGCTTCTTCAGCTACGTCTTTCATCTTTGTCTAAGTTACTGCCACCTCTAGTGAAGTAACTTCACTTTAAATGGTGCGTGAGTTCAGTGCTACAACTTCGCTTGCTAAGCTCTTCGCTTTCAGATACTCTCGAGCGCACTCAGGCCTAACTTTCGGTACCTTTAAGGTAATAATATATTTTCCCTTGACTAATCGGTTGTTCTTTCTAATACATACCGGGATATCGAGAAGCACGGGAAATTAGAGATCGGATCGCTTTCGCAGGTCATGAGATAGCACCTACATCTCTAAATGCGTGCATAAATAAGCGGTTGTTAGATTTTCATAGCATTTGAGAGTGGATCAAAAGATTGGTTATTGCAACTGCAGAAGAGACTAACAGATTGTCGAGCTAACTATCACCAATGAAGAGAGGATCGCCAAATTACCAACCCATCATTGCAAAGTAGACGTTTCGTTCTGTGTGATTTTATTAAAAAGAGGTAAATCGTTGAGTATAGAGCAAATGAAGAGTGAACTGAAAAGCTAGGAAGCACTATACAGCTGTCCGGATCTGGCTGGGTTACATCAGCAGTGAAAGTAGCCAACCGAGTCATAACCCCGTAGGCTAGTGCTGAGATGATCGAGGAGCACTGCCCGCAACAAGCTCGCGAAGATGGGCTGTGCTATATCGTGTAAATGGAAAATAAAAAAACGATCTGATCAGCTGCTTGTTGTCCCAGTGGGTAGCCTCCTTGCATTCTGTCGGTGAGGTCTCTGGTTCGATCCCCAGTTGGGTTGAGGGATTCGCACCGTTGATGAGACCGAGCCAGGTCGAAACAGCTGTACAGTGCTTCCTATATTTTCAGTTTACGCTTTATTTGTTCTATACACGACAAATTCCCTCTTTGAAATTGGATAAAATTCTCCATTACTCTAATACGATCTTATTGACACATATATTCAATGAAAGGAAGTAAAAGGAAAAGATGTGCGAGTGATGCCAAGATGTGAATAATCTCGTTGAATCACTATCGATCGTCACACTTTAATCCTTTTGCCAGAATGTGAGCTTAATTTTCGTTTCGGTCTACAATAGTAAAATATAGGGACCATAGTCCTGACAATAAACTTGTAAGGTGTGATTAATTTGACAAGTTCCATTCTCAGTTTACCTGTCCATTTAGAAACGTCAAGTGCTTCCTAAGTTTGGTTTGTGTGAAAGCATTCCAGAGCTCCTCGCATAACATCCATACATTTATGGAAATATATATATTTTGAAATGGGCATCACTGATAACATTTGAATCACAAATCTTATTTGAACATACCACATTGTTAATTAAAATAAATCATACATTAATCTAAACGAAACTAATCCACTTTTTGTTCTCTTTTTCTGACAGATGGCAATGTTCAAAGAAAGAAAAGGAAAAAAGGAAACTGCATATATTTTTATATACCTTTTGTATGGTAAATCATGGTATCTATCCCTTGTGAGTTTTATTTCGAAGAGATAAAAAGCGCTTGAGTAAGTTCTCGCATTCCTTATGGGTAGTCTATACTACAGGAACAAAGGTGTATTAGATATAACTGGAAGGGATTCGGGGCCGGCGTCAGGTGTAAAAAGTATGTTTATGCATTTCAAGTAAAAATCGTAGTAAGGGCACCGCGAGCATTTACGAATGATTTGTCGTAAGCATAAGTACCATTAAGAGAACAGACCGTTGGATAGCGTTTGAATAGACAGTGACGAACGTATGAAAAATAGGGGCGCGATATCAGTAATCACGTGTCTGGCGAGACTGTGAGTGCGTAACTTGTTCACAAAGTTGAGAACTAAAGAATGACTACCGAATTTTCCAATAACCCCAACAGTCACCGAGGTTTTTTTCAAAAGGTGACTTTCGGTGACTCTCAGATGATTCAGCGGTGACTGCTTGGTGATTCAACAGTGACGCTCGGATTATATGGAAAGGCTTCGCATACTGGTGAAACCCATTTTTGTTTCGTTTGTGACCCCTTTATCATCGACATAAAAGATTATTAATTTTTATTTCATTCATAGAGAGATGGATCATCATTTTCTACTTCGAGTATATCCGATGACTAAATTGATTACCACCGATATTTTTGTAAAGGCACTACCAGTGATTTGTTCCCGGATTTCAAGGCTTTCACAAATCACAAAATCCTTTTATTCAATTGAATTTCTTTTGACTCAACAATGACCACCAATGTTTTTCTTAAAGGTCATAAAGATTGGTATTTTTATTTCGATGCTGATTCAGCGAGAACCTTCCTTGTTCAGTCTAGTACTACGTCTGTCCGGGAAGGCACAAGGTTTCCATCAATGAGACTGAGGGTGAATGGTTATCCCGTTTTCATCAAACGTCGCATACTGTCCATTAGACTTCGTGAGGTGGTAAGGAAATCTTTGGATTGGTTGCTATCAAACGGTATTTTGTTGCCGACTGATTCGTCCAATTGGGCTGCTATACTTGTAACACCATTGAAGCTCCGCTGGAAGACGCTCAGAGTTTTTGATGCTTACAGAGTAACGATAAGTATTGAAATGAAACATTAAACAGGTAACATTGTTAAATTAAAAAATATATTATCCTCATTCAACGATTTACCTTATGTTTCATCTGCGGACTTCAAACAAGCATACTTACCAATAACATAACACGGGGACTCAAGTGAATATGCTACGATTAGCCAACCCTACCAATAAGTTCCCAATTAGCACGTCGTCGGCTAATAGCGCGCTAATAACCGACTACAATGAGCTACATATATGTAGCTCATTGGGATGTTCTGTATTGTTGCAGAACATTCCGTTTTTAGATCTCCGCCTTAAGTCGGACAATGCTCCCGTCTCTAATACCCTATTAAACAAAGTCATAGTCAAAGTTTTATTATGGGAATAACTCACAAGCTGGTGCTTCTCTTGTCCCCATAGGATATCTACACAGATGAATCGTTACACGCCGAAAAAGATGTCACATGGAGTTCAGGGTAGGAGATAATAGAGAATATAGGCTACATTCACTTTTAGTATTGTACGAATGTAAGGTGTGCCAAGGTTTCATCGAGTCTCTGCTTGAAAGATTCAATAGTGGGTGCACAAACGACATGAGATGGAAGGACGTCCCAAGAAATGCATACTCTGACTGCAAAAGACTAGCGCCGGCATTTCAGTCGACACTTTGGAATTAGTAGCTTGAAACGGTGTCCCCTTAAGTGTACACTGTTCAATATCATGAGCAGCGATTGACACGGATGGTTTGGGTTCTGCAGTATTTGATACGTCAAAATCAAGTCGCCTCGAGTTCGGCGGTACTGAGCAATGATCGTAATCTCCCCTCATATGTCAGGTAATGCAATCCCTTGACCATCTTGATGGTCATCCTTTGTGGACGCTCGAGCATCTTGCGATCACGTTGAAGCTATGGACTCCAAGCTTGGATGACCTATTCTATGTAGGGTCGAATGTACGCTGATAGCAAACGTGGGAATAGTGATGATTCAAACCGGCCAAAGACCCGCCGACGTAAGCCAACATTCTTCACAGCAGCGGACGAAGCCTTAACACAATTAAATCCTCTTGAACAACACTACCCAAGTCCTTTTCACTAGAAGTGTGCGGTGGCTGCTGATCCCCGAGGAGATATGCGAATTTTCTCTGGTGGCGTAGGGATAGGACTTTGCACTTAGAAACATTAAATTCAACATCGTTCTCCTTAGACCATTGATAAGCTGCGTTGAGTGACTCCCCAATTGTTAGAGAGCCCTCGGGTTACTGTTACAGTGTTCCAGATTTTG
>UZAN01041780.1:14117-29948 GCA_900618425.1 Echinostoma caproni
CCGGGAAGTGAGATATGTGACCGTAAAGGATAAAGTAGGATGTTGAGGATAGGGAAGCAGTGAGATGAGAAGTATATAAATCGTTAGGCTATGGATTAAAACGGTGGATAAAATGCCCTGCAGATCTTTTACGAAGGATTTCTAGAAATATTTCATAGGTATGATAGGGATGTCTGTTAAGGAATGAAAATTGTTAAAATTAGATCCACTGTCGACGCGATGAGATTTGCGGATAAACTTTACAGATTATTCAAAGGCGGGGGGGGGGGCAGAGAAAGGTAAGCGTTGAGAAATATGCCTATTTCGTCTCCTGATAATCCCTTAAACTTATGTTATCTTTAAAATGTGTACGACTATTAAAAGTTTAACCTCAACCTAATGATCACTTTTCATTTCAATTATGCAATCGATCAAACTGTTCAGGTAAAAAGAATTTTGACTAGGCTCACATACTCCGGTGAGTCGTTACTGAGATAGGAATCGATTTGGAATAAGCGTCGTTTCGTATTTATTTCTACTAACCATACTCAGCATTTTAGCCAGCCAATTACTTAGGACTCGTCAGTTGTGAGCCTTATTCACAGTACAGTTCATCCATAATCCATTCCCAATGTCTGCAGACAACTTTGAATCCCTGCAATATGGATACCGGGGAAAGAAAATCCTAGTTGAGCTCTCTGAATCGATTTCGTCCTACACCTCTGCAAATAACTATGGAGCACCTGATGGCCATTTCGGTCGAATTCACTGGTTGTAATGAGAAAAGGCAAAGACATAAGAAACACAAAAATATGCGAGTGCATATTAGTAAATCTCGAACACGAAGATTTCCAATCCACAATATCAAATCAGTGTTAAAATGGCACATGCTTAACAAAGTTTACGTTTCTTGATACAAGACTTTTGGCCCAAATGGACAGAGTGACCGATCAAAGAGAGATGAGGAATTTCACGAAGTTCCACTGTTTCGTGTACTGATTTGGATGCATACCTATTCAACTTCAAGTGAATCCGTTGTAACTTCAAGTGAATCCAGCCAATCGCACTCTATTAGAAACCCCACAAGATTATTGGTGTTTCGGCCGTTAAATGTCACCCATTGGACCGGGTCCGTCTAAACCCCGTCCAGTCCGAATGCACTCACTTCCCCGTAAACAAACAAAAGTACATTTTTAGTGAGTTACCGAGCAAGGTTGAATGTTTCGGGAGGAGGGTGGGTGGGTCGAGGTGGGTCGAGGTGGGCCGTTCTCTCCCCGACCCCCGCCTCCCCCCCACACACACCCGTTCCACCCGGGAACGTTATGTTCGTGATCGTTGATCGAGTGTGCGTCATAGGTACGAATGAACTAACCCAGAGTTAACTGACCTCTGTCGGTCCGGTAAGGAAGCGAATGACACCAAGATGGATCGATAAGTCGGTCACCATGCCCAGACGTGAATGTGAGCATGATTCTTAGTATGACTGGAGTCAGTCTAAGCCCACAATAACCCAATGAGTAAATTCTATTGAGACCGAGTTTCTCTCGAATAAAACCGATTCCTTTGGATCCAATGCGATTGCATACGTATTTCTGACATGGAAATGTACACTTCACAAGATACTTAGCATGCATAAGATGACGGGAGTGACTACTGTAGTTAGTTTCTCCGCTGAAATCCAATTGTACGTGATTATTTTCACCAAACCGGAATCGACTCCAATGGTTGATAGGTTGTACCAATACACCGTAACGATAAGCAAAATGTCGACCTGCCCAACCTGTTCTACTGTTTTTACATGATCGTTCGGTTTTAACGATGCATGAACTTTCTGCCTCGATTTCTCTTTAATCACCACGTGCACTGGAAAACACTGCCTACCGAGGGACTGGTTCTGTATTAAATTATCAACGAACGCAAAGTGGATAACCAACACACTGTAATTGAAAATGTGCCCTAAAGTCTACGAACTATCTAATGCACCCGGCCTATCGACTTCAATAATGATAGAACTTTCCGACTTACATCTCCCATTCACAAAAAAGTTAAGTGCTTAGAAAAGATCAGATATATAATCAAAAAAACCATTTTGATATCTGTCGGACAATGTACACGAACATGGTTAGTTGCATACTGACAATCATCCTTCGTGATATGAGACTTGGCATCACCAGCAATACTTTCCAAACATGCCATCCTTCAATCCTGTTGGTTCATTTGTCCTTCGGGGTCACCCGTCATAATCTTGGCATGCTGATTTCGGAGCTCCGTTTCGATGTAACTTTTCGTAATAGTCCACATCATTTCGATCAGATTCAACGTTGGAGAATATGGAGCAAGTCTGAGAATGCTCACTCTTACTCCGGCAACGACGTTTTCCAGTTTTGAATAACAGGGTGCGTTGTCACACATAATCACATATGATTCGTGCTCTTCTTGCAATAATTGGTCAACCAGCGTTTGCAATCATTGCAAACACAATACGGACATTTGGGATCCTCTTCTCAGAGTATAGTTTAACAACCCATCAGCATTCATATCACCTATGATGTGCAGATTTCTTCCTCTTGACCTGGCCACTGGTATCCGACACCTTTGACCTCTTAGTACATGCCTATAATTTCTTGAACAATGTAGTTTGAAGTTGGTTTCATCAATCCAGATAATCTCATGTCCAAGTGTCCCGTATCATTGCAAGTTTTAAACGTATCTAGGAAGAAATTACTCAAAAACAGGTCGTTGCATTACCTTTTCCTCTTATCTTTATTATCCAGTAAGTTCATCGTTACTGGTAATTGATGACTCTTTTTGATTGTAAACAGTTTTCCTTCTAAATAGTTACTAATATTTCTGATGGAAACTTCTTTATCGTATTCAGCCTTGAGTTTCATCCGTAGAAACAGCAGTGTTACAGTCGGATTCTCCTCAATCCATAAAATGTGTTCCTTTACATGGTGATTTGATAACTAGTTGAACCGTCTTCCTCCGTGGGTGAATTCTGACGGTTCTTCTTGATCTCTTCTTATCCATGTCATCGCTGTCCTTTTCTTCACACCAAGTGATGCAGCGACCATCAAATATCTTGTGAAGTGTACATTTCCATGTCAGAAATACGTATGCAATCGCATTGGATCCAAAGGAATCGGTTTTATTCGAGAGAAACTCGGCCTCAATAGAATATACCCATTGGGTTATTGTGGGCTTAGACTGACTCCACTCATTCAAAGAATCATGCTCACATTCACGTCTGGGCATGGTGACCGACTTGGTGTCATTCGCCTCCTTACCGGACCGACAGAGGTCAGTTAACTCTGGGTTAGTTCATTCGTACCTATGACGCACACTCGATCAACGATCACGAACATAACGTTCCCGGGTGGAACGGGTGTGTGTGGGGGGGAGGCGGGGGTCGGGGAGAGAACGGCCCACCTCGACCCACCTCGACCCACCCACCCTCCTCCCGAAACATTCAACCTTGCTCGGTAACTCACTAAAAATGTACTTTTGTTTGTTTACGGGGAAGTGAGTGCATTCGGACTGGACGGGGTTTAGACGGACCCGGTCCAATGGGTGACATTTAACGGCCGAAACACCAATAATCTTGTGGGGTTTCTAATAGAGTGCGATTGGCTGGATTCACTTGAAGTTACAACGGATTCACTTGAAGTTGAATAGGTATAGAATGTTAGTATATGATAAGAATTCATCCAACCTCTCCGCCTGAAAGAATCGTTTGTGAGTGCGGAACCGTGAGCTGATAGGGAACTTCCCATCCTGCACACTCTAAGGTCAAAGGAGTGAAGCCGAAATTTTGTTTTACAGTTTTAGAGAACAGATTTTAATGAGGCCTACTGAGTTGAGCGTTGTGCAAAAAATTGATTAGTAAATGGCGTGAGGTGAGGATTTTGCATCATTTGTTACATTAAAAACAAGCATCCTCGAATTCAATGATACTAGGTAGAGTACAACCCCAGCGATTACACTCCTTCCACAGAGGCCTCCGATTAATGTCCCTCGACCATTTAAGTGGCCATTCTTTGGGGAATTCCGAAATCCTACGATGACGTTACAGCCATGTGTTCTACACCTGAATGGCATAATCTCTAAGGAGTCGAATGTAGGCTATTAAAAATCTTGGAAAGAGTATAAATTGAAAGTTGCCGAAGACTCATTTCAGGAAACAAATAGGTCTTGAAGTTACGGACGACACCCTAGAGCGGTTTGTAGAAAAAATTAGGTCGTCTTGATTAAAGCCACCAAGATATTTCTCATTCGAGACATATGGAATTTATTGATATTCCAGTAAATAAGAAACCGAGTTTTGTGACGAGGGGATACGAACGTATATAGCGATGTACTGAGTTCGATGCCATTTGGGATTTACCGTTGGTACACAGCCCCATCTGGTCCCTGAATTGCCGTTTAAACCTCAGATGTGTCTCTTTATCCCGTATTTCTTGCAGTAGCTATAAATCTTACCGTTTTGGTCCCAAAACGTCCGTGACAACCCTTCTGAAAACCAGAAAAAGTTGAGAGCAAAGCACGGATCACTGAGGAACTCTTCTGGTTACACTGATAAGACGAGATGGTGACCTGGAGTCCCGAAACACCATGGTGGATTGTCAAAAATATTATTCTATCCAACCCAGTACAAGTCCGGGAATTCCATTAATGTAAAGTTCCATCAGCAATAATTTTGGGCTATGCGATCCAATGTTCTGAAAAAGTGAGCTTCACTAAGTTCACTGCAGAATGATGATGAACTGCATTTGTTCATTTTTCTCCAGCCAGAAGCATGTTAATGGCAGCTCATATTGGAATGACGATACCTTTTTGTGTTTTACAAAGGAACCCAACAGGCTGTCTGCAATAGTGGATTCAACGCCTTTAGAAAGTATTGGCAGGAGAGCTACTGTGCGGTAGTTAGCCGGATCACTACAAGTCATCTTTGAATATAAGTAAAACTCTTCCTTGTTTCCATATTTGTAAAACCTCGGTATTGTTGAAAATACTGGAACAAGACTCAAATTTTCCCTAATACCTGAGAATGAAAAATAAGCCATCTGACAAAGAATCGTCCCAGCTCTAATGCAAAAAAGAAAACCCAATATGTTATCAATACTCGAGGACGAAGCACTTAAAACACTGAAGATGGACATGATAATTCCTCCAGCAAATGGGGGGATAAATTATTATGGTTATGGATAAAATTGACTATATTCAAAAGGCTAAAGAACTACTCCAAGACACCAACACTTATCGTAGAATCCACCCACTTCAAAACTGGAAAACAAATCAACACCACAGTGAAACGACTGGAAGAACTGCATCAAATAGCCAAAGAGGAGCATTGGAGAATGAGAGCCCAAAACTCCGGTATCGCACAATTCTATGGACTGCCGAAGGTACACATAGAAGGAAGTCCCCTGAGACTGATCGTCTTCTTTCCAAGAACAGCCAAACAAGTTGGAAACAGAATTATGGGAACGGTAGAAGCCATTCATCACAGCACACGAACATAGAGTGATGAACTCAAGACAGTTCTGGGACAAGCTCAAAACTGTTTACACCGAATAAAACTAAATAATGGTCTTTTTAAATGTCAACGCTTTATGCACTTCAATCGATTTAAACTTGGTAAGATCCATGTTGCGGGATTTGATAACTGAGCATCCATCAAACCAACCAATGTAACCAGCTGCCATATGCGAACTCATGGAACTATGGAACTATGCATGCAAACGTACTTCAAATTCGAGGGTGAAATCTAAGAAATCTACAGCTGAAAGGAACACCAATGGGATCACCAATTTCTGGATTCATAACCGAAGCCGTAATACAGAAGCTGAAGAAGGAAGTACTACCAAGAATCATGCCGATAGGCTGATGACACATTCATCATATTAACGACATGGCAGATTGAAAGAACACGCAAAGTCATCAGTAACGCATGGTACGCTTCAATCAACTCATTAAACAGGCACATCGAAATGGATCACGTGTAAACGCGAATGCAACTCAAGCATCACATGACTCAACAAACGGCCACGTCGTGATCTGAGAACAAACAAAATCCGCAATCACGACGGAAGAACAATCATCCCACCCTCACCCCCTCGGACAAGTTCAACAGTAAATCAGATGGAACATTGTAAGAGCAAGGGACAAAATAGTCGGTGAGGAAAAACACATAAATGAAGAGGTATAAGCAAATCATTGCCACTTCATAATCACTGCAGTTGTTACAATAGCCGGGCGTAAAATGTTTGCAAGACCACCCCGAAGCTGGGCGAACAGACAAAACGGAGTTCCCTCAGTGGCTCAGGTGTGTTACTTGTCAGGTTAATAAGGGTTTGTGGAGGAATTTTAGCTGTCTCCGAAAATTTATTTGCAAATATAACAATTTCGATCTTATTTCTTCTGGGGAATTCAATTGTTTGGTTTGTGATGGATGTTGTATGTGATGTATGTGATGTACTGACTGCGGCAGTTAGAGCACGGTGTTGGCAAGTACAGTGAACACGTGAGCGTATTAACATTTAAGCATTTCAGCCGTCTCCTTCTTTGAGGTAGAAACGCTTCCTGCTAAACGCAGCGCTACAAAGCCAAAATAGACTTTTCGGGATACATTTGTATGTTTTGACCGTGGCTTAGAATTGGGTATGAACTTGCGCATACGTTTTTCTTGGTACCTCAACTTGTCTTTCCGCTCCAACTTGGTACAGTGGTTTCGCAGTCAAAAGTTGGTATACCACTTGTTGCTACGAGCAGATTGTTCTTACAAACTCTATGAGAAAAAATACTTTGTTTGACTAGGAATCATTGACTTCTGACCAGTTTGGAAAGTATTGCGTTTGATCGTTGTCACAACATTCATCCCTCGAACCACTTCTAAGTCTGTTTCCATGTTCCAGGTTCATTCCATTCTCAACGTTTTAATTGTAAGTGAAACCATTTGAACGGAGTCAGATCAATATGAAAAAAAAATGAATTCATTATACCCGAAATCCACCACCGTCACTTAGGAACAATAAAGATAAGCCTGACGGGCAATGCGCAACGCGTTTTTTCGCCACAGTCCAGGTTTTATTGCGACCCTGCAGGGCATGATTAGCCTACGCACTCGCATGTGGACAATCGATCCGGAGCGCAAAGTGCATGTGATTTGTCGTTCGATGTGTAGGCTGCCGCAGTTGAATTCCAACTATGCGCTCTATCGATCCAGAGTTGTACGGCACGCCAAACAAACGCGGCGAAGTGATTCAGATGGGGTTCGTCCACAATCGTAGTACCTGTGCGCGTTGTCTCCACATCATCGCTGTTGAACTGGGAATTGGGTATGACAAAAGTTCCGTGGGAAACATGTGGCACTTAATTCAAATGAGGTAGATACATCAGATGAAATCCAGGGTATATTGACTTACTATGCGTTCATGATTTAAAACGCCTTAGATGCTATTTATCCAGTTGCAAATCAATTTCCAACTGAATGTTTGCGGCAGTTCAGCCAATCGTAAATCTTCCTTCAGCGAAAATAGTTTTTGCAAATAATTTACACTCACTTAAATTACTCCCATGTATCTTCAAACTGAACGCCGATTTTCTCCACCTGAATGTTGATGAGTGGTATGCAAACGAGTATTCTAGGATATTTACGAAATCTACAAGTGCAATCTGGCTTGAAACTCATGGCTATTTGGTTTCTCCCCACTTTGGTTAATAAAAACCCGACACCCGTTTGAGCGGCATACTGGAAAGCTTTTACTTTACAAAACAAAACAGTGAAGATGAAAATGTGTCATCTGAAAACCAAGCTTCCATCCCCATTGCCCCGCCGCTAGTTGAAACTATCCGTCAGAATATGGAACAAACTCGTGGCTACAAAATAACTACACCTGCATTTTTACATGCATTGCAGCATACAGATGTCTTTTCTCAATTTCTGTGAATGCTTGTGAATGAAAGTACAAATTGAATGCCTGTCTTGTAATTTACATGTAATTCTTAATTCTCCTACTCATTTCGCTACTGTAACCAGACGGAGCCACAGCTTATTTGGCTACCGTAATAATGCATTCGATTATCACTGCTAACCATTGAACGGTTGGATCTGAGGGAATCGAAATGAGAGCCACTGTGAAAATCCTGCGCGATCAATTCTTTCACATTACTGACAACTATCCATATTTTGTGTTGATTGATGCATTCTGTGGGAGTTCCTACAGTTTTAGTTCACATCAGATAAGTGTTGGCATCTAGCTCCTCGGTATTCAAGTAAGAACAGAGATGAAAATGATCTCCATTTTCTCAAAAATGTCCAAGCAAACGACGGGTACAAATAAAGTTTGGCCACGCCTAAAATCAATTTTATATGCCTGGGCAGTCCAACGATATAATAGAGCAGAAAGGCGGAACTGTCCACCAATAAATGACGCTTACCAAGGGATGTATCGATCGTATTCCTCGAATCAAGTATAGTTGCATTCAGTAATTCTTTTGAAAACACCACTGCAGTGTGTTGAACTGTTTCTTTTGGAAAGAGTTATTTGCTGCAGTCATTTTACAGATTTGTTCCACTTGAGAGTCTGATCCCAACAAATCGATACAGATGTTACAGTCCGGTGGAACTGGGAACGAACCATTCGGAGGACAAACACTGATGTCCACAAGATCGCATCTGAATGGATCGTCTATTTGAAAACAAGAAATAGAACTGACGGGCGTATATTACGCACAAATACAAATTGAACAGTGTGCTGTGCACGTCTAAAATCTGTCCGTTGTTGCATTTCATCAAATGATGTCTACGTTCGATGTTGAAAATCCAAGGTGAAAACCAATAAATGACGGAACAATTAGGAATTCAATAAATTCAAATCGTCTCCTTTGACCTTTTGGAACATTTTTTAAACAAAACTATGAAAGCCCTATTTTTCGCACCGATTGACTGCCGATGTTTTTTAGTACATATAACAATGTTTACTACCAAGGGCCAGAATATGAGTATATACATAAACATCCGATGTAATTTGCACAACATAGAAACAATTATAAGGGAGGTAAAATATGGTGTACTGTGTGCTTTACAAAAAGTCAGCCATGTGAAATAAACTAACGAACCTGTTACGAGTACAAAACATGATGAAAACAGAACAAATCCGTTTGCTCCANGCGTGGTATGTGTGTCAGTTGTTTTTTCTCTAAATAGATACGTCCTACATCTAGCATGCCTTTAAATTTCCTACAAATAAGTGCTTCTGGAATTGGGAACCGGTAACTTTGGCTTGTCTGAGTTTTCCCGAGAACTCCCGGTTACCACCACCATCACCGCCGCCGCTGCCGCCGCCGCCACCACCACCACCACCACCACCGTCATCATCATCATCATCGACAGCAGCAGCAGCAGCAGCAGCAGCAGCAGCAGCATTGGCTATTGGTCATCTAGTTCAACTCATTTGAACAAAATAGCTGCCTAATCCGTAATACAACACAGGAAATTCAATAATATGCGAATGGTAGGAATACAAAACACATGGAAAATAGCTTATAATGTTATTGAGACAGTTTAAGCTGATGAATAGGAAAACGTTTTCGAAGTTTAACTAAGAATTACTTCAAGTATTTTTAGTGAGATAACCAATGAATCAACATGTTATACTGTTGTGGGGTGTTGCGCAGCCACGGTGTAATAATAACTTAAGAAAATGTCATATCGTAGATCGTAATTTATCTGCTGACTGTGACTCAAAAGAAAGCACAAAATACTGGAATATCTTATGTTCTAGCTATTGCTGTACTGAAACAAGATAATGTATTCGCAACATATTTCCATCCGTCTTTTTGTCTGTCTGTCTGTCTATCCATTCGTTTGTCTCAGTCTTAAAATCACAAATTCATTGTTTCACCATTGTCGAATTCCTTGCATTCTGAGACAAACTGTCCAGCAATAGTTACCAACGGCAGCTTATTAAATTCGTTGACCATGACACATAAATTTATAAACTTCACAAAATCAAACGCACTCACCGGAAGAATCACTAATGATTTAGACATGTGGATAGAACAAACCGAAAAGATATCCAAAGTATTTCAATACTAAGCAAGTGGAAAAATACAGTTTCCAAATCTCGCAACAAGTGAATAATATGGTAATGTAATCGTTAGCATGAGGCTGAAAATCATTAGATTTACATACACACACTTACACTTGGTCGTTGACCTTATTAACAACTTTGCACATGTTACATTACAAATATGGCGTCAATGAAAGGTGGGATCCTGTACATCGCACCCTAGATACTGCAGAGTGTGTTGCACTAGTCAAGCGGGTCTTCAGTGACTACCAAACTCGTAACGCATCCAAAAAGTCATACTTTATCAAAATAACACTTCTTGTTATTGCCAAGAGAGGTCCGCTAAAGAAAAGTTGAATACCATAAGGAATATGATTTTTTCATAGTTATACAGCTTCTAGTTGGGTAAGTTCCAAAACTGAATTGTTCTAGTTTCCACCCAACAACACGAATTTGAATAAGATTGAAATCGTTTTCTCGGTAGTTAAAAAAAGGTCCTCATGTTACAGGGTACAGCAAGTGTTGATAAACGCTATTGGATTACTAAGTTAGTAAACTGTGTGTGAAGACTACTGGCCCAAATGCTCAATAATGAAGGAAGGCAACAAACTTCTGACTGAATGAAACTACAATATTTATATTGTGCACATTAACCATTTTGTAAGTATATTTGTCCGATTTTTTCCAGTGATGTTCAGTTGGCTTACAATTTTTGCGCTACAAATCGGCGTCAACTTCAGAACATCGTAAATTTAAAAGATTTCCGACAAGAGGAAGTGACAATGTCAGTGTATACTATTTTAACCAAGGTATAGTGTGGTATGTGGTGAGGTCATACACATTATCCTGCATGTGATCCACAACGTTGGGTTTGATATAAGTCATGAAAATGCTCAAATTCATTCAATGTCTGTACATTTACCAAATACAATAAAAAGGAATGACATACGGACAAAGAAAACTCATTCACTTATACTGGATTCCATTCTACTGCTTGTATTCTGGGTTGATCCACTACTGGTTATTAGTCAATACAATCTATTTATTACTTCCATCTTGTTATAAGGATAAAGGGTGGTTTTAAGCACAGGGCACACATGGTCCTCGTGTAGAACAACCGGGACAATCAGGCCTTAAAACAAACACTACATTAGGATTATTTATCAGAAACTTGTAAAATTACTTTATCTAAATGCTGATTACTAAGGTTCTGTATTCAAATGCATAACTTGTTTGAACGCCCACACCGTGTGCATACCAATTTTCACCGTGTCGATACATATTTACCCTACAAGCACGAGTAAGCCAGCGATCGATAAACTTCATGACCGGACGACGGACTCTCAGAAAATAGTTGATGTTATTCAACCCTTCCTGATTTTAAATGTTCTGTATGATTCCACGGTAACATTTAATATTGAGATGGCTTTTCGGGGAAAGGATATTAGACAAGTAGCTACGCAGCCAAATCAAAAACGTAATTAAGACAATAGAAACATTTCACTAAAAATAGGAAAGTACTCCTGTTATAGATGTATGAATATATTAAAGGAAATTTAAGTGGATCATAACTGAAGACAAGAAAAAAGCTTCGTAGACCGAAAATAAAGGAATGATAAATATTTTCAAAGGTGAATTCGTACTGTATATACAGAATCAACCGTGAACTGAAAAACTAGCAAGCACTGAACAGCTGTTTTGACCTGGTTAGGTCTCATCATTAGTGTGAATCCATCGCCCAACTGGGGATCGAACCCGGGACCTCACAGGGAGCACGCAAGCATGTTACCCACTCATCCACCGAGGAGCTGATCAGACCGATTTTCATTTTCCGTTTACACAATATAGCACAACCCATCTTTGCGAGCTTGTTGCGGGCCACAGACCCTGCTCATCTCAGCACTAGCTTCCGGGTTATGACTCCGTTGGAAACATTCACAGCCAGATCGAAACAGCTGTCCAGTGCTTCCTAGGTTTTCAATTCACTCTCAATTTGCTATATACACTACGAATTCACCTTTGAAATTTAAACAAACCCTCCATTAATCACATGAGATAATAAATATATTGGGTGTAGTGAATATGTCTCTCTAAATGGAACAGTCGACCTTTTGTGGATGTATAAACAAGGGGGGGGGACGACGACAGAAAACACTCTGTTCGGAAATCCGAATGAACACGACCATCGATGATAAGGTTCACAAGGAATTCGACGTGATATCTTTTGTAAACAGAATATTCATATATTCATATTCATAAATGTATTAAAGCCCGACCTAGTAATCTACTAGTCATTGCATGGATACTTGTTAATTTAACGGTTAGTGTTTTGGGTATACGAAAGGTTATTTTTTACATGTAGTTTAAACCCTCGAGTTCGACAAAAGTACAGTTAATGCGGTGATGTAACTGGATTACGAGGATTGGTAAAGGTTGAAAAACTACGGAATTGCGTATTCGGTATCCAAATATGGTACTCAAGAACCTGACTACTACAAATGAGATTAGTAGTTTTGATCCATCCCATGGCCTTGGTAGGAGAGGCGTGCAATCGGACCCGCATATAGCTTACTTAACAAGCACGAAGTTTGGGTGGTAAAGAAAGAAGTAAATAAGAGATTATTTTTTCCGTAACGCTTCGTTCTCGAGTTTAAAAGGGTAGTTTTTCGTAACAAACTGGTTTTTACTTGAGCAGATGAAACGATTGATTCTTTCAGAGGGAAGTGTTAAGCAAAGTAGAAGAACCGAAGGGCGGATGATGGTGGCCATTCAGGTGAGATCATCAACTTATCACCCTGAACGATATGTGCTCGAATCCCACCAATCCCGCCTCACCCTTCTCCTCATTTATGCATTGCAGGGAAGCTCTCCCCTTCATAAAAGTGTTTCTACCACTGTATATGTTTAATTAAAGGAGAGTAAACGAAAGAGATTCCAACTCTGACTAGCTTCGTTAGCGCTTTCCGGATGTCCGGTTTTCTTTATCAGATCTCAAATGGTTAATGATATTTGCCCATTTTATATAAACGCAGATGATACTTTGCTTTCGGGCGAATCGGCAACTAACGAGATAGGACTGTAGATGAAGACTGAACCACCTGCCATGGGGAAGTAACCAGAGTAAACTTCACAAAAAGCCTAACATAAAATCGTTTGGTTTTAGTGGAAGAGGTGTGTGTGAAAACTCTATGCTATTCACCTCACTTGGGGTCTAAGCAGAATCGCTAATTCAAGACTGGTCAGATTTGGATGCTATTTTAAGAGTGAAGTAAGCAAAAACATATTTTTAATTACTCATTAATTACTCATGTTCATGTTAATCATTTGCCGTTTTACAAGTCTGTGCAGTGTATGCGTTTGTATGTATTTTCACGAACGTCTGAACCCAAATTGTGCGCCAAGCATATCACAGTGCCTGGTGCCTCTGAACAATCGAATGGGCTAATCCAAGCTTGCTACTCTAAACAACACAATAATATTTATAAAAAATAGAAAGTTCGGTGATTTGTTTGAGGGCAAACTACTGCCAGGTTGCCCAGGCCAAGGAAGGTGAATTTTCTTTAGGAATCCACAACCGGAGAATTCTGTCAGCCAAGGCCCGACCCACAAGGCAATGGGGAATGTGTGTGAAAACCGCAGTCCATTAGGGGCCGGTGTCCAGTTTAACAGGTCATATACCCATTGAACGGGGACAAACATCCAAGGTGCCCAATACACCTCGGTGCCCAATCTAGTCGGTGACCACTACCAAAATCCAGTTGCGGGTGAATGTGCGCTTCGTACGCTTCCTGTTGATTGGTTGCTTGGTTTGGAATCAGCGATTTTAGCCAACTCTCCTAAAAAACTGCCAATGGGTCTCCAATCGGATCATAGCCCTGGATATTCACTTTTCCCCCGGCATTTTAGTGGGAAAACACCTTCGCCCCGGGAAGGCACTGAGTAGGGTATCAGCAGAAGCCATTTGCGATGCTTGGCCGCATAGGAGCATTCGTGAGGTACAAAGGAAGAGTGACCAACCAAAACCTAAGACACCCACCCAGACCATGCTGAGAATTTCGGAGGCAAATTTCGTCGAACTGTCCCAGATGTCTGCAAAGGGATCGTATATAGCCAAACTTTGAAATAAACTTACCTTAAGCCCTTATTTCCTGGGAGAAAGATGCTACCAATTTTGCAAAGAAATATTTCAGTAACATTCTTCCTATATAACGGAGAATATTTGTTCACGTGTGACAATGTTTAAATATCTATGCTGTTGAGTAAGTCCCAATTGGAGCAAACCTCGGTTTGCAGCGGGCTCCAAAAGTGAACAAAAGTAAAACGTGAGAGTTCAGTAAATGCTGATGTAATCCTCAAGATACCGCACACTATTTTCGTCTCTGTTCTCTCAAACTGCATGATGCAATCCGTCATTTTCTGATAAATTCCTCAATGCAAACATAGACTTGCAAAAAAAATAGTTCAGTTTATCATATATTTTCTTAAATAAAGAAATGAGGAAATGAATTGAGAAAATCGGAAATCAAAGCTTGAAATTCCGACAAAGAATAACTGACTGGATGCGATTTGAAACCATCAGGTTCAGAAGAACAAATGATGTTTTTGGATTCTAGGGAGTTCATCTTTTTATGACTTGAAATTTTACTACTCAGGGTTATCATGGAGCTTGACCCAAAGTGAAAGGTTATTGTCATGGATTAAGGAACATAAAATGGTATAGTAGACCTTTGCCCACTCAAAACATATCCGCTTCCTTCAGGACCCCAATGTCTCTCGGCGGTGGTTTTGATTATATTTTTCCGGCACTGCTCTCTCTTCATGAAGTGGAGCGATTGGATCAATTTGTTCACGTTCTCCTGGGTACACAAGGTGCTACTGAATTGGCTGGTTTTAGAGCTAATTTTGATGAGACCATACTGCATTTTCCTACCACCTGTAGGCAATCAGTGCTGCATCTTTACCTAATATGGAAAGTTGCTCGAAAGCAGTATTTGACATATAGCAGTACAGTAGTGGATTCCAAGGAGTTTAAAATAATACGCTAGCTCATTAGTATTTGTTATAAAATTCAAAAGGTTTACTGCTTTATTGAATTGTGATTTGAATCTGCCAAAAACAGAAGCTTAACCAACTTTAGGTAAAGAAGCAATACCATAATACCATAATACTCGGATGTCAAAAGATCACAGCCGGTAATATGAACAATTACTGTAGAGCGTCATCCCTGCAGAAACTTCCTTTTGATTGGCAGTTGAGGAATGAATTTTGCTCCGTAACTCGGTGATAGTCAAGTAAATACAATTGGATAACAATATGATGATCGAGTCTCTTCCAATCGGACAGTTGTGAGACGAGAAAAGTTTGGATACTTGCGGTGGTATAGCATAGGTTTTGATCACCAGCCCCTTGACGATGTTTGACATTTTTGTTGCCATTTGATGTCTATACATCACATCCTTGCCCATGAGCACTATCCAAGACTATCTACAAGGCAACGGTATTCCACTTTCTTCAACTCTCGAGTGCCGAAATATGGAATTCCGTAACGGTTTTCAAAACCTTTCGCTCCTCACTGTTTGTGATCAAACTGTCCTTCAAAACACATGCAGAATTTATGGTGTTATAATTTTTCACAATCTGTCGCAATCCAGGCTAGTTGGAGGGTCGCTCTCGGGCGGCGTACAATCTACAGGCTGACTGTTCTCATTATTATTCCCAGTGACATTCAATTGCTCCAAGGATCTAGTGGAGGAAGAACTTAAATTCATCAAATCCTCAC
>UZAN01041780.1:33104-54940 GCA_900618425.1 Echinostoma caproni
ATTATTTTAAAAGATCGATGAGAATTCATCCTTTGGGTGATTTTCAATACTTTGTCAAATTATTGTTTATGACTGATGCTTTAGACATATGTACCTCTTTGCTAAGGTGGCTCCAGCGGTGGCAACCTCATGGATTTACCGTCCATCTGGAAATTCTTTACCGACCGGTAAAGATAAACAACTCACCCAATCAAACTTGTCTTTATTGAGGAAGTGCTACAGAATAGTGCTATCGAAACTTTGTCGGTCTTACTGAATTACAATTACATGTAATATTTCGACAAATAATGTACAACCGGAACGGCATACCCCTAATTGAGGGCACTGCAGTTTGAAGTATACAGGCGAGGCGCATAATCTCGACTTTCGCGAAACGGATCACCAAAAGGAATGCAATGAATGTACATGAAAATCGGTGATTAAGCTACCGGAGCTATCAGTGAAAGTGAATCTATGCTCAACGATAGGTATTGGTTAACGCAGTGTATGATTCAATCTCAAATAAACAGAACAAGTGGGCACGATAAGCAAAAGCGGACTAGCAAGGAAGACGGCCATCCTATGACCGAAACTGATGGTCGGGAATATATGGGACAACACGACGCCAGAGCGGTTTGTCGTATGGGGGCATACCAACAGTCATCGGCGATCCAGGCGATAAGAAGCTAGCTAAATGTGCATGAGGGGAAAATGTGGACATATATCCAGATAACACAACGATTGAGATTGACCCCTACATGGGGTAGACGAACAGTTACTGAATACCAGGTAAAATGGGGACTGAGAGATATGCATGATACGGTGTAGGGGGGAAAAAGCGATCACAGACAACGTGGGTTACAAATGCTTGGGAAAATACACCAAGGATCTGGACTTAGCGCATGCAGAACATCTTGAACTGAATGGTTGACGGAGAAAAACAGTGTGTAACGTTTGAGTGGAGTACGTAATTTTCCAAGTATTATGAACCACCTGTTGTAACGAATGTAATTTTATTTTATTTTACTTCCATCGAGTGCAATACCTTGTAATTATATGCACCGTTTAATATTGCAAAACATTAGGTGAGAAAATAAAAATATGCTACATGTGACAAACACTTTGAACCCGGTTCTTGAATGGTTAGAATCACAAAAGAGCTGAGGACATTTTTGACCCCACACAACTCCATTCATAAATTCATTCCACAGCTTGCATGCCATGGAAATGTTTGAGATAACCGACAAGGAGCACTAGACTCGTCAGCAGTGCGTAATTTTTGTGTCCCAGTCAGGACTCCGGATTGAGACTTTAAACCCTTGACTTTGAGCTACACGGTCGACGGTTACCACCTTGTGTGAATGGCTCAATAAATTTAGATGGTGAATGTTTGCATGAGCTCAATCGGTTTTTCACAGGCATCGGGCACTGTTGATGATGTTGGTTTTGGGTTTCACTCCCGAAGAATCGCGGTTCGAGTCCTGACAGAGACATAAAAAGTACGCACTGATGACGAGTCCAAAACAGGACGAAACAGCTATCCAGTGCTCTTTGCTCTCTTTATCACAAACGTTTCCGGCTCGTTTAAATGCATACAAACAGTGGAGAATTAACGATCTCTCAAGGAGTGAAACCCACAACGAACATCATCAACAGTGTCTGGTGCCTATTCCAAACATTCACCACTTAAATCATTCAACAGTTATATATTTAGTTCTGAATACTCCAATCTACTGACCAGTGCAGAGTACGTAATCACCAATCTACTGCCTCACACAAATACCCCACGGGCCCATTTTATGAATAAACCAACAACTTTCTTCGTTTATTTGCGGTTATTTCTAGCAGTTTTACGCATCCTTTCTCGGCATTGTGTTCTTTGGTAACCAAGTGAACAACATGGAATCCTTATGCCCGATGCTATCACTGCGCCATTACGCGCATGCACATTCGTAGGGTACGCTGAAGGCCAACTGTCTATACTTGTACTGCGTGATACTCATTTTCTGATGGGCGTCGCTTTTTGTTGGTCCAATTTCATGATATAAACTAAACAGGCATAAACATTTTTTTCATAGCTTTGATCTTCCGGATAGAACTGGAAACCAAAATGCTATCTGTTTGCCGCGTAAGATAGAAATCAGCAGCCAAATGTGTTTACCAATTGTACTGACATTGCGCTCCTAAAGTCAGGGAGTTTTCTTTCTCTGTTACTTCTGTTGTATGGAATGCATCTCCTTACAAACAATTTAAAGGAAGTACGAAGGGTTCTATCGAAGGACTCCCACGTGATGCAAAGACTGTGGGGAAAGTTTTGTTGTTGTTGTTGTTGCTGCGGCTGGTTAAGGTGGAGATGCTGGTGTTGATGCCGGTGGTGGTGATGACTGTTAACATACAACATCCGGGACAATAAGTCAGCGATCAAAATCGGTTGACTATCGCCGCCTTATGACATTTCGTAGACTGCATGCCCCGAGTGAATGTCAGTCCAAGTACCGCAGAATAGAATAACAACCTATTTCAAGTAAGACGTATGGGCTGATGTATTAGCTAATTAAAATGTCAATTCAGGATTTTCACTTGAATCAACTTTACCTAAAACAATTACAACATGCACTTTTCTCATTGCAAGGAGCCAACAGTACAGTAGTGAAAAAACCATTTCGGAGTGATGCGACAACGTTTATCCGAGATGTGTTTATCCAGCCGTGTCTATATCGATTTCACAAAACCTCAGTAATAACCAATCATGAAAATAATGTAATGTATGATGTAGTTCATAAGGAAGACAGCTTTCCATTGCAGGTTATCCAAGTAACAAACATTCGATTCTGTTTGAAATGATAACTAATGCATCAGTAACTCCCGAGTACGTTGAGCGTTAAAAGAGAGCCCACTAAATCTCGCTATTACCAGATGAAATGTGAATGCGAAATGTGAAATTCCCGTGCCTTTTTGCCATTACACATCGCGATCAACTGTGCTAGTGCCTTCACAGTTGGCGGAGTGAACTGACTTGATGATTATCTCACGATCCACGCTTGACATCCAATTGTCAATATTTTCTTTTACCTCCCCACCCACTTCTCTGCCCAGGGTCTAAAAGCAGGGCATAGTTTTCCTGCTTCACACAGAGCCTTAACAAAAGGAAGCATGGTTTACAAACTGTGATTCTTGTCGGGAATGGGTCGGAGGTATGCAGCAGCACGCCTACATAAATAGAGTAGAAAACCAGATGTGGATCACGTGTGACTACGAAACCAAGGCCTATAGAAAGCGCTAAATTTGGGACATTTTTTGATTTATCATTTGTGCCCAAAAATACATCTTAAAGCATGTCTTCAAGTCCCATGCTGCACCCGGTAATTGATTCAAATCAAGGGACAGCAATTTAACACGCGTAATGATCGAAGCACCTCGTGTATACAGGCGTCAGATTGAACAACCTCAGGGTGAATATCATAGCGTGCATGAAAAATGAAGCGTGGGTGCGAAGCTGTGAAGCATAAGGCAACTGATCCGATTTCTTCCGGTCCAATCAGTTGTGCAAATCCATCTACCCAGTCAATGATCGAACCCAGGACCGCAAGCATACTACCCACTTGACCACTGATCACACCGCTGTTTTATTTTGGTCTGGTTTTATAGGATCTGACTTTCTTGTCCATTTTAGATTTACAGCGTTTAGATGGAGGAGCCCAAATCTCAATGGTAAATAACTTACGAGCGTTTTAAAATCTATTGGTGTCAACTGGATTTCCCGTTTGACCAAGCAGCAATTTTGTACCAACCAACCGTCAAACACCATTGACGCGGTAAACAAAACTGCGATGTCTTAAACACCGTCTAGTGCATCCTTTCTTCTTGAAGAACATTTCATTAAGAGCCTTGGTGATGCATCCGATCACATAGTGTTAGATGGGGCGATTTCGCTGCCATCCTCCTTAGTCATGTTTGTTCCGGTCCGTGTACATCCACCTTGCACACTGTTGGCCTCCTCCTATTCGTCAACCTAAGTGGGCTTTAATAGGTGATTCTCCAAGACCATTCATTGTACAGTGCTGATTAGACGTTTCAGCTTCGGTTCAGTTGCACTTTTAACCGACGAAACTGTGTCAAATGGCAATGGGTGATTACAACTCACAATCCCGTCCACACACCCTCTTGAATCGTTCGTGCTAATTGGTGTGTATGCGTGTGTGTGGTGGGGGCCGACCGCTCGTGAAAATCAAGTCACAATTGTCAGTCATTCCAAGAGGGACGGTGACAATGCATATTGCGTATGACTGGACGCTTCAAACTACTACGATTTCTGACAAATCTATCCGGTTTGATGAAAACAGTCATTACATTATCTTGCGGTTGAGGTAGCCAATTTTCTCTTTAGCGGATTGTCACTTAAATTCTTCGCATGTTTCCCGAAAAAGGCAGACCGGACCATTTTCTCACGAGCAGCGAAAGGTCAACACAATGCGGCCGACTTCCTCACTACCTCATCTCACAAACGTACACAAGTGATTCAGGAGGATGTGTGGACGGGTTGTGAGTTGTGCTCACCAATTGCCATTTGACACAGTCTCATTGAGTAATGGTGTAACAGTGCCGCTATTGAAAATTCTATTCGGCAGTTTTCATCTTAGTGAGACATATCTCTCTCAGTGAAATATTGGCCGTCCCTTATTGCGTGGGATTTGTTAGCCGATCGCGACACTACTTCCGCATTTACTCAAACCTTCTTCTTCGGCTACGCTGATTCTACTCACATCGTGTCTCCTGATTTTAATTGATACTCCAACCAACTACATCACCATTCGTTTTCACAAACTGGACTTAGTTATAAATGATGTCGTAGTCAGCGGTTGCATTAGTTCATTGCATATGGTCGGGGCAACTCGCGGTGTCGAGAGAAATGTTCAGTAGCCCCTAATGACCATCGACAGGTTGATGCCAACCACATGGTATTTCTTGGCCATATTCTTTTCATGTTTAACCTCGCTGTCTGCTTCACTCCTCCGTCGTTTGTGATAGGTGTTGAAATCACGGTGATCAAATTGTTAGTGCTCTCTGAATTTCAGAAAATCTATGCTGACTAATTGAGGTTTATCACGTGAGAGAAATGAAAAATTTGATTTCCGCTTTGCGCTATTCTCCCGCACTGCCGTGCTGAATCGGAGCAAATCAGTTTGGAAGTCACTGTAGTGTTCGCGGGATCCCAACTTTGTAATTACTTTTCCTGTTGTGAAGAACTTTCATTGGACAGCTAGAGATTAGGATTGAAAATGCATTAGAAGCGAGTTGCTTGTTTTTGTCGGAGGTCACTACAGACGTCACTATCCGGTACAATTATGGACCAGTTTCCTTCTCATATATCATTCCGCTCAACCGTTGCAGGCACATACTACATGAAGGAGGCTGTAGTCGTCCAGAATCACTCTTTATCTATCATTGAAATGATAATAATATTGCCGCTGGATGAAAATGGTGTTCTATTGAGCAATCAACTTCAATTTGTGAAACTCAAAACTGTGAGTCCTACGTATTCATGTTTTACCACATTTGATTCCCAAAATTTTTCAGCTTGCTTTAACTTCTATTTCCTGGATGTTCGTCATTGGTTTTGCTCACATGCTTACTCTACCTTGAAAGTAGTTAGTTGAGGTACTTCTCAATGTGCAGTACATGAGATTTCGTTGCTTTCGGAGTTCAGTATGTCACTGCTCAATCTTCACTTGGTTTATTGAGCTGAAACATTAACAGAACTTCGAAAGGATGATCCACCTTCGAAACCTGTCGGCACCGATTAGATAGATAGATAAGATAATGTACGGTTTGGCAATCATTCAATGGACTGAAGGGTCAAACGATCCGCATGCAATTAACAAGTTGAAGTCCCGGACATAAGCTCGTCTTAAGTGATCTCCGTGCTCGTGTCTAACCGACTGTCTAAACCTAGTCGTTTTCTGTAGGCTCTTTAAAAAGCAATATGTCTGATACATCCGTACCTTGAGAACCCACATTTAAAGATGTTTTCACAGACAATCAAACATCCGAATAAGACAACAGAGCAGTGTTTACATAGTCACCCTATTCATCATACATTTTTAAGTTCACTTTGTACCTTTTTTGGGGAAAACAGGTTGGTTCACTCCAGAAATATGGCGAACAAGATTCACGATATGGAAGAAAAAAATAAAAACACTCGTGGATGAAAAGATATTCCAACTAACGGGTATGTTTCAATGATTTCATTCATTATTTTTACCAAACAACGCAGACCAATTATTAAAGTTCAATTTAATTAACCTTTTCGTTTATTAAAAATTTAAAAGGACAATGTCGATCTGTTTTGAAAAACTTTAAGGGTTACTGCAACAAAACTTGTTATTGAATTTTCTAATTGCAGTTTATTCAAACTCTGCGACACAGACGAGCATCAGAATCATTCAAACAGTTTGGTAGATGATATCCGGGTCCCGTATTATTAGATTGTTCAATGCTTCCAGTTAATCTTGCCTGGTAACTAACATGTGAAATTTATGGCTCTATATGCCCTAACTATGCTAATGTCGACGAATGTGTACTGCTTATTACTCCGGACAGGTGTGAAACAGTTGAAGAATGTCAAACTTGGCCATTTGGTTGTCTTTGTTTTCCTAGTCGAATACTGCGAATTTCTGACAATCTCCTGAACAATTTGGCTCCGATTTATTGTGATATCGTTAACTGCTTTCTGTCATGATTTATTGATCGTAGATTTATTCAAACTATAAAATCATTGTTACTCAATCAGAACCGTCTGTGAATTGCAAATCATTGAAAATATCTTGCGGCGTTCATGAATTCCCCTGCTGTGCCACCAAAGAAAATACAGATATCATGCAAGTAAAGATTAAAAAACGTAGTCATCTAGTTTGAAAAAATATGTTGTGGGTTTACTTTAAATGAGACTGGATAGAACTAGGTGGGATAAACAATAGCATATGCATATATTCATATCACGTGACCAGCGAATAGAACTTTGTTGCTCCCACCCCTGAGGAAGTTATCGGGAATCCTGATCGTGAAAAAACTGTGGGCAACCTGGTGTATGCAATGAGCACTTGCGCGTTGGAATACAGCTGAGCACCATCCTAATTAACTGAATCATGCTTTTGTTACGCTGGTACATAAAGCATTGACTGTAAACTGGGTCTCTGTCCGAACGCAACGGTGGAAGTCGTTGTGCGGGGCTGAGAATTGGGACAATGACGTTAGCGCGAATGCGCTGATTTTACACCTTGTTGACACAAAGCACCACCAAGCATTCTAGTCCGTGCAAGCGGTGAAGATAATCAGTATCCGTGTCAATTACCACTCTCCGTGCGCCATAGAACAGATTGAACAATCATTGGAGTTTAGCTGGCCGGAACCTCACAATCGGGCCACCAATCCGGAAGCCTTCTAACCGGTGATAATTGGCTCCGCTTAAACCCATACTCGAATTAGAGTAAATTAAAACCTAAATACACAAGCGCGACCAATTGTCCGTTAGTCTGCGGAGAATCTGTAGGTTTCATCTGTTATGTGTATCATGTGTTGTAGTAGTATGACTATGAAAAACTAAAAACCGGTTTCTTTACGTATAGAAAAACTGGGGAACGGAACGCTTTTTGAATGCGGTGGGGAGTTGAGAATGTGAGAAATGGATTGACGCTATATCCCGTGTGGTGCTCAAGTGGAACCGACCACTCGGAGCGATGTAGCGTAACCTCATGGTTGCCAAATTGTGGGACTCACCACGTTGCACGTTAGGAGTTAGAAGTATTCAAAGCTTCGTGGATTAACTAATGAGTTGAATAAAACAATTGTGTACTGCTTTCAAGGCGGAATGTGAGATAGGTTGATAATCGATGGTGGTTTACTTCCAACTAATTATTCTTGTTCTATCCGGATAAAATGTTCTGACTGTCATATTATTATTCTAATGAATCTAGCCTAAATCCGAATTTACTCGCATGTCCAGTGGTTCGTGCAGCTGGCCCCGCTTCGAACAAACACGCTTCTGCGGATAGAACGGAAAAAAATGCACTCGTTTATGACCTCTCATCCGCACACCCAGACCGACATCACCGCCCAAACATCAGACAAACACACCGATAAAACAGATGTTCACTAATGTTTGTGCACCGTAATTGTTTTATTGGTAATGCTTTAAAGTACTATTTTCAGAAAATGTAGAACAGGTGTTCAATCGATTTTCATCAGACAGATTGCAGTCGGTGATAGTTTTATCAAAAAACGATAACACGAGAAGATTCCAGCTGATTGCTTTTACATCGTGTTTGAACAGATTGGTCACGTGAGCGTACCGGTTAAAGCATGTTTCTGAGGTATTCTGGTACTCAATGAACAGGTTCGTCGATCGTGCTTTGGTGTGTGGAGGAAGAAGATGGCACACAGACTGTTATTTTTTGCTGAAGGCAGAATGAAGAACTATTCAGTTGTTTACCGATTTGGTTATATGCAACAACTTTCCCCGATACCGTGTAATTGTTTGAAGCAGTTTTTCGAATATTGAATAAAGATCGAAGTTAGAGAGTTTTTGAGAGCACCGTACTCTCATCTGACTCGCATGGTGCTATGTAGTCCTTATTCAACGAGAAGGCCTTATGCTTATATAGGTTTTGGGTTTTGAGATGCCTAAGTCGAGGAAAGACGTCGTCAAGATCATCCTATTGATAGCCAAACTGGATAGAAGGGAGTGTCGATGCCCAGCTGCCCATATAACTGGTATGCAGAAAAACGAAAACAAGAGGCAGTCTAGTATCTTCGGACAAGGAGGAGGTTGGTCAACAAAAGCGCTTCCCACTCCGCTTGGGCGGCCAGTTTAAAACGTGCCAATGTTGATTGTCCTAGGTTCCAGCTCAAACTATCTAATGTCTTTCAGAAATAAGAGCTCAAAGCTTCAAATCCTTAGTTCACAAAAATGTGGACTAACAAACTATTAATAAAATACATTTGCGCCGACCACTTACATTTATGTGTACGAATGGCGTCCATCAACTGTGGCGCAGCTCTTACTTTCACGCTACGTTACATTTGCTGTTATATCGATTGATTCTAATCTACAGTAAATTTTCAGTAGTTTAGCGTAAACTATCTGTAAGTAACCCGGACAAGAAGGGCGACATCTTTCCCTGGTTCCGTTCTTTTCATTGTCATATCTGTAGTTCTTCTGCACATCCGGGATGCAGTGACCACCCACAAAGGAACTATGACGGCAGAAGGCTGAACAAATAAGACAGTCTTTTGACTGCAACTGCACAGGATGGCTTTTCCGATATAAATACAGAAAAGAGCGACCTAATTAGATATGCATAGGGAACGATAAACTGGTATATCATTTTTATCACGTGACACGGTGTGCGGTAGTACCAACAAGGTACTAATTTTATTTTAGAATTTCAACTGAAAATATCCTTGTTTGATTTCAATGCTGCTTTTTTGATAAAATGGGTAATATTTTGTGAGCAAACTTAGAGTTTCTTTTAAACATTAGTTTATTTACTTTACTAATCCAGCAACATTACTTTGAAAATAGCACTACGCGTGGATTGAAGTTCCCAATAACCTAGCTTCATGGTCAGTTCATATATGGCGGTATGTTCGAAGTGAACGCTTTACATCAAGATGTGACTCATAGTGGAGACGGACTGGCTCTCTGTTATTTACTGTTCATGTTTAACAAGTTGCAGAGTGCCAGCACGTGTAGCTCATTGGTTCGGGTCATTGGTGCGGATGTGGGTATGACTGTGTTCAAAGCCGTGATGATTTTTCAAGATCGAGTGTACTTCTTCAAGTGTTTTGCGAGCACATGGAGACCATTTCTGACCGTTTCCGTTGACTTCACACGATTTCTAACGCTACAAAACATTCACACCTTAGTAAGAATAATGAGAGGTATACTGGAGTTGTGGAACAGACCCAATTTTCCCAGTACACTCGTTTTCCAATGTCATTCGGTTAAGCATTCTTTTGACAACGAATGCTTCATTATCATCACCTGCAGTCACTTCCTGGGCAGATATAGATTTACCAGGCAGAACGATTAATTAAAGTACTTTATCTAAACTCGTCTTCTCGCAGAAGAATATGTCTTTCACCACTGTTTGCTCCTGTTTCAGTTTCTTGCAATGTGGATCACCTGAAGCTTTTATGATCAATTTAGTAAACAGCAACTTATAAATATTGCAAAACAAATTAGTTCCGGCTATTCTTTTGCAAAACTCTTCGTCAGCATCTAATTTCATGTCTACTGATTTGTTTGCTCTAATACTTTTCCACAATTAATCCAATTGGTGTTACACCCTAACCCATTTTTTCCGCTGACTTTTTTAAGTTTGCCATCAACTTTATACCGTAAATTATGGACCGTATTTAAACTCCTAATGAACTGCGAGCATTCTTAATTTGAGTAATCAGTGGTGAGACATTGCGAATGAGAATGCACTTGTTTTAAGCTGTGGCATGCAGGTGTTAAAGTGAACACCCAATCCACTGTGCCTCGAGTCACGTTTGATTCAACCAAATATGATCGACTTAAAGAGCGCGTAGGCCGATGTGAAAGCATAATTGAGATTAGTTTTGATGAGTGTTTCTTGAATAATTCGTGCGACTGAATTATCGACATGATGTCACATTAGTTGTGTGGGTTCAGGGCTATTAGCTCTTCCGCCATCGATACAAGGATCGTTTTCTTATGATCTCATAGTGCGTAGTACCCAGACGACCGTTCTGAAGCACACCATTGATTAACTTGCTGTTGTTTCCGATCATCTTTGGCGTCCGTTTGACTAACAGGAACCAATAGATCCGAGAGATTGTAGCAGATAGGTGTTCTTGAGGAGAGATAAGAAGTATGAAATCATTTTTTCCAAAGAACTTATTTCTAGCCATTCAAATAATATTGACACTAAAAATATAACCTTCCTGACGGGAATGAACTACTGAATAAAATAGTGATCAGATTCGTAAATTCCTCCCCCGCACATCATTCATCTGGTGTTCATCTTTTTATATGATAGATCACTCAACATATATTTGTGGCTTGTCATCGATTATGCCCAAAGAACAATGGTTTTACTCCCAGATTAAAATAATGCTGCAAACTAGTTAGCGACCTGCTTTATCTGTACACAAAACTATCCCACAACGATTTGTTGAAACGACTAAAATCGATTGATTAACCACGGTCTACGAGACAGCAGATTTCAGTCCGCAAACGAGAATCCTTTCTGATCGAATAGAGCATCGTGGGCTAGTGTAATTCAGCGCATAATGTTGCATTTCTTTGAGGGAAATTAAGACTATCATGTACCGGGTCGGTGAGCAACGGAAATGAATCATTATTAGTCTAGTGATTGATTACCTACATGGATGTTTTTGATAATTCCTACTGTAACCATGTCAAACTATCAAAATAATCTTTTGGGTACACCGTCTTTATAAACGCTTCAAGTGACGTCCTAATTTCTATTCAGTTGAATGTATGCTTTGCAAGTTCTGACGTGTGATAATTGATCACTTTGTATGGATAAATACAGAGATTCTTATTATATCATGGCCGTATTGTAAGCCTTTTCCTCTCGATTCGGTTAAAGTAACACGACGTGTTGGCTTGCACCTGGACTTGGTATGCTAGACGTGCATGACGTTCACAAAACGAAAAACATGATTCAATCAACGATTCTTACCCACACAAATTTCAATGTGGCGCTATCATGAAAATATTCCTTGATACTCAATCAGAATAGAGGTCAAAAATGCCCTTGTATGGACCTTTGAGTTACTCTGTTGGTCATGGCAACTGCAGACGACGCGCTGAGTTTTGTGGTCAGCAAATTCTGATGCGTTGTACAGACCTGATTTTCCTTGATAGTATCCGATGGGAACACATTTAGAAATGAGTGGGATCTCGAGTGATGCGATAATATGACGTGGATCGTGGCAAAATTTCCTCTACTTTATTATGCTGTGATGGTTTGCTCATTGTTCATTAATTTTTGTTTTCAGCTCCAAAGGCATTAAAAAATACCGGTCTGTTGTGCGTTTTGCAAGATGTTATACACTAACTGATAGTACCGTTGTTTTCCGTTCTCCTGGAGCTTGCTACTTAGTGGTGTTTTATTGTTTTAACTTACTGGGTTTTGGACTCTCCTGACGCAAGTAGACATTACTGGGAGCGCAGGAGTTTCTTGCCCTATCATCCCATGCTAGCACTGGGGTTTGCTTCACTAATAATACCCCGTTCACTCGCAGACTGTAGAGCTAGAAACTGGGTTTACTTCGCTTTGGCTTCTTGGACTGGGAATGAAGTAGTAATTTTGAAATGAGGTACCTGTCGAAAGGGATATATTCCATCAGGATAAAGGTGCCCATTGAATGACAGTTGTTAATCTACAAATAATTGTTACTCGGCAGTAGGACAAAATGTGGACAGCGGAGGGTGGGTGGATAATGGGAAACAATGGGGAACAGATTCGTCGAAGCAACTGAAATGGACTTCATAGAATCAATTTACGTTGGTTCTTTGCCAGCATTATCGAATAAAGAATTCTCACCAGTTTTCCGTTCCTCGGGGGTAATTAGCACATCATGGCTTTCACAATATTAGTATTTCATATCGACATGTCATTGACAGGAACACTCCGTTAATAGGTTGAATTTGTTTCTTTGGTATCAGTTTAGTCAAATCAGAACGCATTTTATTCATCCAGATGATTTGGCTTTCAGTTCATATTTTCGCTGGCTCTTTTGTAGAGAACCATACCTTTTCGTTATTTGAGGTCTCGCTCGATCGGATATGTGCATCAATAATTTGTTTAACAAAAGGATTTTGTTTCATTCTTTGCACATTTTTATTTGCCACCAAACTGAGAGGTGTGCAACACTTTCATGCCAATTCACTAATCAATACACAATCCGGTGGTTGTGTATTGTGAGTACACCTGGGGCCGTTAGAATGCTCCTGCCCAAAGTACACCATACTGCCTCAACATCGTGCAAACCCGTGGGACCAGTGCGGTTTAAAATATTTGTCTGAAGAAACTCACATTATTATGGAGTGAAACTAGTAGCATGCGGCTTAGTACTGTAATAGAATTCCATCCTACTCTGATCGTGCAGACTCGACCATGTCGTTCAACCTGTAAGTGTTTATCGTGATATGAAAAGCCTCGGAAAATGTCCATTGCATGCTCGTTGTTGGCAAAGTGTACATTTCGAATCGACTGATACGAAGATGTGCGAATAGGATGATAATTCAAAGTAAAATAGAACCTGTTACTTTTGTATTCGGGTTCGCGCAAAAGACAGTGCTTGCATGAACGTAGACAAACGTTGAACGTAAGTCTGCAGGCTCATATTGATACTGCTCTCTGACTTCAAGAATTTCTCAGACACTAATGTCATAAGGAAGACACGTGCTGCTACTTATCATTGGCTGACCGCTTTCAAGTAAGCCTTAATTCCAAAGGGAACTAAAATTTGTGTTTCGTATTAATTAAGGTCATCATGTGCCTTAAAGGTAGCCCTAGGTTAGGGGTTTACTCGCTGGATTCAACCGGTGGATGCTAAATGATAAGTGGTGGTACGAATGAGACGTTAAATATATGTACAGTTGTCAGAAAAGATGGTGTTGGAGGCTACTACCATGGCTACAAATGGACATCAAAACGAAGGTGAAATACCTGCCTTTTGACAGAAGAATTATTTTGCTTCCATGGTCGAAAAATTTAATATGTTAGGCCTTATCTCATTTATACTTATTTAGAATGACTAACCTTCGAAGCAGTCCAACATGTTTTGAACCCGAAAATCAGTTGTGAATTGTGACATAAAGTTTAAATATCCAATCTCTGCTGGTGAGTAGTGGTCAGAATCAGTATGAAAGCATGCGTAGAAGGATTATGTCTTAGTAGAAAGGATGAACTATCTAACATCGACGGACTGCTGAAACTATGTGACAGCACTGCATGCGGCGAGCAGGACGCGACCAAAAGTGCTGTATTGCCTTTCTGTACGATTTGAAGCATGAAGGCGATGAAACCCGATAATGACAGTAATGATCAAAGTGAGCAAAGGCTAAAGTGTATATTGTCCCGCAGGAAAATACTGTCTGTGCGTTTTGTCTGCAAAGCTATCACCAAATCCTGACCTACGTGATGTTTCCCTAGTAATTCTATTCAAAAGACAATTGAAAAAGTGCGAGCGTTCATTGATGGCGCCAAAAATTATACTAACGGAGAACAGTGCTATATTTATAGCCTTTCGCACAGTCCAGGTTCTCGCGTAATAGAATTACGAGAGCGCCTATGGAGGGAACGGGCAAATCAGATTGCCGTATTCTCTCCGTTACCCTGGCTCCAAAGGATTCAGTGAAATCTACAAAAAGCACGGTCACTTTTCCACGGTGACGATTTGTACCAGTCAATTTCTAATTGATGCCGTGGGAATTCTCAGGGGAAAGTTCAGTTCTGCCTGACAAGGTGTCAAACAAATGTCATCAAGTGTTAATACTGGAGTGTCCATATAAATATACCGAAAGGTTGTAAGGAAAAGGTGGTGTGCGGTAATTGTCAAAAATCGTCCGAATTTGTCTGCACAATCGGCAATGAGACACATCTGTGAAATAATTGCAACGGAAGTTTGGAACTGCTAAGCGCTAAATTATCCGCATTGCTGAACGTGAACATACACTTGCGTCTAGATTGTTCTATTCAGTCTTCTCCTCTATTAAAAATTCAATCCGTCGCTATCATTTGATTCAGGAGAATCATTAAGAAATGACTGTAACTTGCTGACGTTTGCTTGTCAGATATTGAGGCGTTCGGATTCTATATAATCACTCTGTTGTTGGAGGTGATAAAAACTCAATACGCTCAGCCAATGACAATCATCATCAGTGATAGTAAAATGAGAGGCCCACATGACGATACGTTGTACGAATCTATATGACTTAGTTATCTTTTACCAGTGTTCTACCTTTGAACTGAGGTAAAATGTTACCGATATCCGGGTTGTTGGAAGTTTCTTTCAACTTAATTAGAAAACGATTGATCTCTCGAAGCTGACATATCGGAATTTATCCTCCCACTTTTTTCATGCAAATTCGCACCAAAAGCTTTTACTGTGTTTGTGGCCCCCTATATTGTGGTGCTGATTCAGCCATGTTAAAAATATGGGCGGTGAAACAAACAAAACTGTATGGCGTACATATATTTGCATATCACTATCCAATGGAAATTGAACCTGTCAACAGTCTTCAGTTGATGTGGTTCAGATCATAGTCAATCAAATCCACCCCGTCCGTCCTGTCCTCGGGATGTACGGGATCTAGAACAAAGGTGACCGATCAGCTTGAACAAGAAAAAATTCCAGTGAGCAACGATTCGAGGGTACCAGAATTCTGTGGTGTGTTTGATTAATGGGATCACATATGCTACTACCCTATTCTACCGACTGCTGCTAATGATCAAGATCATGTTCACAATCCAATAATTCTGCTTTCACAAACTTTTCATAATGAATTGTTCGCATTCGCAGAGTTATCTTCAGAAATTTCTCATAAATACTTGTGCTAAATTGTTTGCTAATACTATTAATCATTGATCGCATCTGCATCACCGTTTGCGAAATATCAAATTAGTTGATGAACTGCGGCATGCAGAACAAAGCAGAACCAAATAACGTTGGTGAGGCACAAATGGAAGCACACCGATTCGTGTGTATTCATGTGTGCGCGTGTAGGAATGGTCTTGATAATACTTTTGGTTCAAAAGTATGATTTCAGAGTTGTGCACTGTCTATCCATTTATGATCATTTCAGTGTGATCAGTTGCTGACTGTTGAAACTGCTTCGTGTCGGATACCACATGTTCGAATGCTTTCATGGTTTGTAAGTGACAATTATTCTCACGACTGGATTGGGTGCGATAGGTGAGACTGACTGCTCTCAGGTTCTGTGTATGTCTGTTTGGCAATCTGGTGATAGCAGTTTCCGATGAGAGTTTCACAATGTGGGTTGTTTTCTTGTGCATTTCAATAACTGACACGGGCAATGAGTGTTAGAGGTTTTGGCATTTACGCCAGATTTTGTTTTGTTCTGTCTGTAACCCCCTTGGTTTACGCGATACAGAGTGAATTCAATTATGGAGATACCGAAATTCTGATGGAATACTATATAAGTATACCCTTTTCGGGACTGGCATATGCATGCGTTTGCGAACCCAAAGTTGTAGCCAAACGGAAGGGAGCGCGGGGAATATTTTGCTCAAAATTAATGTTTTATTTATTAATCACACTCGTACCGTACATTATCAACCGATCAGATACTTTGCATTATTGGACTAAGTTATTAGGCTGCTTTCTTTCAAACTTTCAACTGCACTGTAATACCGTCTATTCATTTCACTGGTAATCACAACCAGTGGGGTTTTCTCTGTATGTGAAAACGTTGAACGTAATATGTGGTCACTTGTCTTGTCGCACCGTGGAAACCACAAATGATCTTAAATGCTCAGACCACTACCGACTGGCGCAATTTTCAGGGCACACGCAGGCACGAATAAATCACGTAGGCGAATTACCACATCCACGGAAAGTAACAATTTTTCACCGAGTTGAATCTGACGGTGCAATAACGCTTGGGGTGCTGCTTCCAGATGAATGTATTTCAAATGTGTCCATGTGATTTATAGATCATTTCTCATCTACATCAAGGATGCANAAGGATGCAAGTCTGACTCGGATGGGGATCCCTCAGCTGACTGAATCATACCGCCATCAGGTAATCTAGAACAGACCATGTAATGCGCATTTAGCCTTCATGATATGAGAACTTCTTTTATTTATATTTATAAATAGTCCCTTTATCTTAATGAAAGTACATTTATTAGTGAAAACGGCTGTTGTGACCATTTCGGGGATTGCGGCTGAATGTACCTTGTGAGTATAGTGCGAGTATGACAGAGAATAATAGTTTGAGCTCTGAAGCAAAATACTGACAGTATGCAATCACTAACACTACCCATTAGGATGTGAATGGAACCAAAGAAGACAGTAAACCAATTCAATTCCAGCTACTATTATCAGCTTTGAGTCGTTGAAGTAGCAAACATTTTGTAGGCCACCTAATGTAACTGTAACTGTTCGGTCTAGATGCGACAACAAGCAATAGCCGTTTTCCAGTTGTCTGCAATGGGAATTCTGCTAACTGAATGAATATTTGCAGCTACAACAGCAAAAAGCTGTGCATAGAAGTGTACAAATGGTATTGATTGAACTCGTGTGACACCCAGACTTTCGTCATATTTGCCCCTCCCCCCACAAATGCGTCGTGTTTTGAGCCTCTTTGCCGGATTGACTATGATATTGTCCCACTTCGGACGCAACACCCATGTAATAAAAGTCACTCATGTGTTTGTTTCTACCAGTTAAATGCCTAAAACAGGTCTATTTGTAAGATAACAAATCCTCAGTAACACGATTATTGAAATTTAGTTATCAAAGTGACTCCCAACCATGAAACACCAATCGTACTTTCATTTTGTTGATACCCTATTTGTCCTTCTTTATTTTCGAGCACTGGGTACAGTCAGTTTTGCATGAATTCCAACAAGTTGACAATGAAGTCGCATTTGTCATTTTTCGCAAATAGGTGTCACACGCTGGTCACTGACGACCACTTTTGACGTAGCTAACTTACCCCCATTTCCAACATAAGGAAAACAGTTTTGACTGTATTTGGCGGTGGTTGAATGAAGTCTACATTTGAACTGACCCATTCAGAAACTTCGTAAGCGTAAAGATAATATATTTTGAGGTATGCAGCTAATCGGTAGCGAGATGCGATATTAGACTTTATCAGGGAAAAGTATGGCTTTTTGCGAATTCATCTCAAGATTGACAGTTATTAGAAACCTGCCTGGTCGGTACAACAAAATTCGTGCTATTCAGAGTGGCACTTGTGGTAAATGAACAGCAAGGCTCTCAGCATTTGATTTATTTCCAACTCATTAGGCGGGATGAATATTTGTTTATATTGGTCGGTGGAAAGAAATACATTGGAAAACGAGGTCACTAGATAAGTTTTATCCACCTTCTTCATTGTTCGTTAACCAACGGTGCGGTAGCCCCAACGCAATGAAAAGGTATGCAATTTGAAATATGTGCTTCTATCAGAATTGGATGAACCTGCATGCCGCTTTGGACAAAAGATTTTTAAATTCTGAGATGTAGCTTTCGAACTTCTACAAATCTTATCATGTCACCCAAGGTCGCGTAAATTAAAACAGTGATACCAGAGAACTAAGAACTTTATAGTGATGGATTAAGTTCGGAATGGATACTCTTCAGTCATAGCTATCAATACGCAGGTACGATAATGGAAACTGAAATGCATTTACAAATTGAGAGTTTTACCACACGAGTTAGATCATTACCTCTATAAACACCCCCAAGACATCAGGAAATATTTTGTCTTCTTGGATGACTCAACAATAGCTACCAAGATTCATTTGTTGATACCGGAACTCGAACTGCGATTCTTGGGTTTGGGATCCGAAACCTTTAAACCTTGACCTGCATAAGCAATGACCATAGTTTTGCTTTTGCGGTAATGTGGACTAAACTTGTTCGTTCAAATTCGAACCATGTCCGATTGAGTTTATAGTTCTTTTATTGTGTGGGTAGTATGCTCATGTTCTACCTGTGAGGTCACGGGTATGATCCCCAGTTGAGTTGATGAATTCGCACTGCTGATGAGACTCAACCAAATCAAAACAGCTGTCCAGTGGTTCTTAGCTTTTATGCTTACACCCCATTCACATGAAGGTGTCAACACATTTAATCAACTCGAATCCTCCAACAGGCTTACAATTGTCTACTTAGTCTTGCGATTTAACAATCAACTGGATTGATTTTATTCAATATTCTGAAAGCTCTCCGTATTCGTGTTTGGTACCATGCACGTGCAGCCTGCCGAGGACTGTTTGGAGGCTGTGTTCTTTTTCCGTTTTATAATTTCAATCTTCATTATGATGAATACGAGTGCGTCAATTTTATTTTTGTTCGATTGTCAGTTCCAGGGAACAATAAAAATGAAGCCTATTGTAATCAATGAATAAGACAATTTGTCATATACGGTGATTGTTTACATGTTTCAAACTTTACAGCGTCTGGCTTACAACTGAGCTGAACTTGAATGCGTTTGCATAAATTCACCAGGACCCTCATCAAAATATTGGGAGAATGAAAACTACTGGAAATGAAATTACCCGAATATATTACTCTTCAGAAGATCCTTCAGTAAATAGAAGAGAGGGAAATCGAAAATGGTCTAAAATGAGAAAACGGTCTCACTCATCCGCGGATGGTGTTTCACATCATCTTGTTATGTTGTTCTCTTTAAAGTCTAGTTTGCAATTTGGTCACACACATATACACCTCGCAGTATCGAAAATTGACAACGTACATTTTATTTACTCTAACAAGTAATCCATTTTTTCTCCTACTGACGCGAGCATCTTCCCCAGATTGAACCCTGAACTTGGGACTCTCTGTCGTTGCACATAAACCAAAACCTACTCATCAAGGACTTAGTTTGCGAGGGCCTGCATCATCTATCTGAACTTCGGATTTTATGGGTACATTAGTTTAGCAGTCATTTTAGCAGTCCACATATGTGGCTCGACCTACTGATATGTCGAAGTCCTATTCTGACTGTGCATTCGAACAGTTTGTTCGATTGCACCACTGAGTCTCTCACGTTCCGCGGGGAAACCATGCCCGAGTTTCACTAGTCGAACATGTGCTATCAAGCTGAGACCGTAAGGGGAAAAATCTGTTGTAGGTAACGAAATCTCGTGAATAATTTTCATTTATACAGTGGATATGATATTGTTTTCACGACAGGCTGTTCCGCAACGTGATGAAAATTAGTTCTCAAATCGGTGAAGTGTTGAATGCAGAAAGCATAACTGGACTGTTGTAGTATTCGGAATATGAATCGAAATTGAATAGCACGAACTCGGTATCGGACTGAAAACCCACTCAATGGCGCAAAGTCAGGTAGAACCAAAACGAGCTGTGGATACAGTTAGTTCTATCCAGAAAATCATGGAAATACATATCACAAGCGACGAAAAATCATTGGTCGATTCTTGAATGTCCAATCGACAACGATATGGTTTATGTTTGCCTTCTTGCACTCAACCAATCCGGATGATGCCAATTGAGACCACAGGATTGGTCGGTTATCCCGTTTCTTGATTGGTTACCTGGAAGCTGTACCGTGGTGCGTGCGCACTCGTTACACGATCACCACAACTGTTCAAAATCTGCGACTATGCTACTTTACCGAGTAAAACCTTTTTGCTGTGGCAATCTCAAGCAATCTCCCTGACATATATTAACAAACGACGGAGAACCTGTTGGCCGTTCTTCTATAATGTACATTGTAATGATCTGCCACCATGATTTTAAATAATCTAAATGTGTTTACATGCACCCTTGAAGATTGAAGATCAGCCTTTATCGATCGCGCATCAACGTGAATTGATTACCAGTCACTACCACATAGTAGCTTGGTATTTTTTGTGGCCCTTGCCGTACCGCGCGTTGCGTATCACCACTGATCTTCCCGATTTGCCTTTTAGAGACTCCACAATAGTATTCAGTTCTCTTGCACATTGTTAATTTTCCCACTTCATTCCTCCTGCGTAATTTGCATCCTTTATATGACCTGAGCATTTCCAACAAGGGTTTAAATTCTTACAACTTGTTTGCAAACTATGAACATTCGTCCCACGTTGATTCGCATAATTTTTTTTCGCTTTCTCCACTCTACCTCGCGGCCACAATATCTCTACGGATTCATCGAAACATGTTATTTTTCAGGCAGATTTCCAGGTTTTCAGATCAATCCTGAGTATGTCAAATTGGAAATTACGAATGCTCTGTATTAACCCGTGTCTTTTTCTTTTCAAGAAGCGTTGCACATCCATGTTTTCGATGTTTTATTCCGCCTGCTTCATCGGTTAAGCGTTTCCTGAACGTGCAGCTTTTTTACGTAAACTGAATACGTCTTCCAACGTATTAATGACGCTTTCATCCGCCGCTAAAGAAATGCCTTCTTAATACCAAATCTAAATGCGTTATTTATCTGTTGCCATTTTAAAATACTGATAAATTCCTACCCCTACCCCTTGATGCGTGTTAATTGACACCGACATTGTCTTTGCACGCAGGCTAAGACTGACCCAACCCAGTGAACGGGTCTAGTGTTTTCTCCCATCCAAAAACACTTTGAACTCATATCCTTGATTTCCGATCAGTAGTTTGACTGACACAAATTAATATGCACTTTATTTTCATACGTGTCCTTGCACATGCACCCGTAACCACGTTTAACGCACCGTCTTTGTCAACTCACTTTCTGCCCCATTCCAGTTCGGTTTGATCACTCGCGATGTGCTATCGTTTTCCCCTTCCCCAAAAACGTACTTTCACGGTACACGGCCTTCGACGAGGTGCCCTTACACACACACACAAACACCAGGCATTTAAAGTTGTACTTGGACCGTTGGATTAGTGCGTATAGTCAGGGTCCTTTATCATCGGTTGTTCGGTTGAGTATCCGTTGAAATCTACGACAAATACTAACCCCGAATTTCTCACTCTGAACTGGACCTGTGTACTCATCCTGTGTTCTTCCATTCATATAAAAATGCTTGTAAAATTTGTGTTGAACACAGTTAGATTCGGGTTCAACTCACAAACCTAATTTGAGCTTCATAATCGTGTTTGGCTCTCCTTTGGGT